>JAXGGA010001684.1:0-143923 GCA_038373865.1 Uloborus plumipes
CTGCGTCTCTCTCTCTCTCATATAATTTTTGTCGAGTGGTAGCAAAATAGAAATTTAAGCCCAAAATCTGAATGACTGAAAAAGAAGTAGAATGAAATGAATATATGACCCACCAAATCTCTTATAAAACATTTATTTTTCTAATCATTTGATTTTTTTTAACCATCGGCCATCGGCCGATGGAAGAGTAAAAAAATCGGCCATCGGCCATCGGCCAACTTTGAACAATCGGCCAACAATCGGCATCGGCCCATCGGCCAAAAAATGCCATCGGTCGAGCCTTACTTATTTCTAGGGGGAGGGGAGGGAATGTTGGGAGTAACTAGAAGACATAACTCAATAACCCTCACAAGTGCTGATGTATATTCAAAACAATATTCTAACTTATAAGTAGAATCTTCTCTATCTCTATCTCTATCTCTATCTCTATCTCTATCTCTTCTTCTCTACTCTCTATCTCTTCTCTATCTCTATCTTCTCTACTAATAATAAAGCTGAAGGTGGGTCTGTCTGTCTGTTACGCGCGTAGCGCCAAAACCGTTCGGTCGATTTTCATGCCACTTGGCACAAAATTAGTTTGTAGCATGTAGTTTTGCACCTCGAAGCGATTTTTCGATAATTCCATTTCGTTCTTTTTCTATTCGAATTCTTAGCGGAAATTCGATAAAATAGGGAAGAAATATTTCATTCACATTTTCAAGTCGTATGTCATTCGAAAGCTTGAAATTTTCTGCACAAAATGAAGTTTTTTCGAAGTTTCTACGATCATCAGGAGAGCTGTAACAATTGTTTTTAGAATCCCGGAATTCAAGGCTTAACTTCAGTAAAGCAAGCCAAACGATTCTAAAATGGTTGAACTCGAGAATGAAATTTGTTTGAAAAAAAAGATGAAATGAATTATTTTATCAACGGAAATCAACTTTTCATGTTGTTACCATGATTACGTGTTCATACTTATTTTTGTTTCGTTCTTTTTCCAGCGTTGCCAGACGTAGTATTTTTGATACTATGGTAGTATTTTTTTGGCCCAAATAAGGAGCGTAGTATTTTTCCGGCAACCCTGTTTCCAATATACTAATGACTTAATTAAAAGATTTGGCGGATTTTTTTTTCTTTTCATTTCATGGATTTCGCATTTCAGCAATATTGATTTTGACAACGTTTGGAAACAGTCGCCTATTTAGCGAGAAAGGGGTAACGGAATTAAAGTAAATTATTTTTTAACCGTTGCCACTCACTACTATGTGTATGTATAGAAATTATGCATATGAAATTAAAATAAAAGCACGGAAGAATCATTTTATCTAGGACAATTTTTAGAACTTTACGGAAATTCAATTCACATACAAAAAGAATGAAATAATTAATTTTAAAATGAAAGGAATGAGTTTTTATTCGCAACTCCAGAGCTCGAATACGCCACCTTGCGGGATTTACAAAACTTATTCTAGAGGTAAAATAGTGCATTCCCGTGTATGCTTTTGGGTGTCAAAACAAGTTGGTCTTGGTCAAAACTTTTTAAAAAATCATTTTAAAAGAATAAATAACAAAAAAAAAAAAAAAAAATCATACATACTATCAAATATCAATAATTCATTTGGCTAGGAAGTAATAAAAACAAAACGGCATGCGTTTGTTTTACCTCTCATAGTACGGGATTCAAGTGAAACACGGACGATCGCAACTCACCAATGCAATCGCAAATTCCCAAATTTGGATTCAAGTAAAACGTTACAATCGCTACGAGATGCGATTCTATCGTAATTCGACTTCCAGTAGCGATTGCAATTTTCGTCTATTGCGATCACCTCGAGGCGATTGCAAACGTGTTTCACTTGAATTCGGCCCATAGACAGTAGCCGCAGCGCCCCCTATAGCTCGTTGGAGTTGCGATTTAGGTTTCGAGTAAGAGTAAATTTGGTAGACAAAGTGAAGACAAAAATTAATTTGATCAAATTCATTTAATGACTCAGTAATAACAATGCATGAATCTCAAATCAAAATTGCAATAGCATTTAATTTCTAAATTATTGTCTCACAGAAAATGAAATGTATTGTTACAAATCTTGTAAATAGTTGTTGTTTTTCTTGCCTTGCACCATTTCACTAGTTTTGGTTTTATCTGGCGACATGTTGCAAAAGTATCTGAAGAAATCACTTTTACCATTAGTATACCGACCCTGTAACATTTTGTAGTTTTACATTTGCCCTACATTTAATAAGTATGCAGACATTTTCGCGTTGAGCTGCAGTGTTGTAGGTTTTTCTTTTTATCGCTAGAATTTTCCTGAATGGATTATTTAAGTTATGAATGAACAGAACACTCCACATTTTGCTAGAATGTTGTAGAAATTTCTTTCCGAGTATAAATAGCTGTCCAACAGCCTTGGACAGTTAGTTAGTTGTTTTTCTCAGATTGGATTTCTGAGAGGCTCGTTTTATTCGCTTGGGCGAATGTTTGTTTTGCTTTTGTAATTTCTTAATTACTGTTCACGTTAGATACGTGGGGCTAAGTTACTGTTGAGAGTACAGTGTACTGTTTGCTACCTAATTGCTGGATGTTTAGCAATTGTTTCCTGCTCCTATTGTAAATAAGTGTACATACCCTACTAAAAATGACCCGTAGAGATAAATAAAAAAATTGTACGGGGAAATGGCCAATGGATATCAATAGAGCTAAATCAGTAGAGGTCTACTGATATCAGTTGAACAAGATGCTATGATCTTCTATTGATATCCATAGATTCTACGGTTTTGTTCTACTGATATCACTAGACCTATACTGATTTAACTCTATTGATATCCGTTGGCCAGTTCCCCGTACATTTTTTTTTATTCTATGATGCTATGGATCTTTATTGATATCCATAGATCCTACGGTTTTGTTCTATTAATATCACTGAAAGATGCTATAGATTTTGTTTTGATGTTTACTGATATCAATAGGTCTCTACTGATTTAACAGTATTGATATCCGTAATCCATTTTCCCATACAATTTCTTTTTATTGATCTCTATGGGTCAATTTGATTAGGGATAGAACTACTCGAACAAGGTGGTGTGCAAAACATTCAGCAGAACAAAAATGATATATACTGAAGCAAATGCGCCCACAGCTCGATCATAGCATTCTAAGACTGCAGTTTCGCCCTTATTGTGGACTCCACAGTTAGGAATAGCCAATGATCGAGCTGGAGGCAAAAATCCTCTTAATGTAGCTAAGATAGCCAACTAACTGGTAGATAAAGTAAATTTATATGTTTTTCTTATTAGCATTAATTAGCCACAGCATAAAGATTTTGTAGTACATATCAGGGCATAACACTTCATTGAAGTCTCAAATTTTAATGAATATGCATCGAGACTCATTATGCATCACATGGAGATGTATGGAAAAGACCCTCAAAATGATGATTCTTAGATTAAAGACAAACTTATTTATGGAACATCAAATGCTCCATTTTTCACAATGCGCACAATGTACAATTTACACATGAAGAGGCCATTTTTTTTTGTATCCAGTTTAAAGAATAAAAATGTGTTTTTCTTTAGTTATCTTTTTTAAATAACATGTTTGAAATGAATGGTTGAACCATATGTTTGTGATGATTTGAAAGAAAACTATTGATTTTTTTCAAACATAAAGGGAAAAAAATGACTGGCATAATCTATGAATCTGTAATATCAGATTTTAAAAAGTCAGAAATTTTTTCAGTTAAAATTTCAGTCGAAGTTTTTTATTTTAAAATTATAGTTATCTTTATTTCAAAGTTTAAAATCATCTGCTTTTTATTATTATTATTATTACAAACCTTCCTAGCTCACTAATTTTACCGAGACTTACTACTTAAGTTTAAACTTAATGATTTCATTTCTACAGATATCAATTGGAATTAGTTTAACCTATCAGGTTTCTATTGATGTCAATTAAAGCTTTAAGTGATATCCATTGGGATCAGTATCCTACTGACCAGATTTCTATTGATATCTATAAAGCTTCTATTGATATCCATTGAAATGCTTTCCTACTGACAAAATTTCTATTGATGTCTATAGGGCTTCTATTGATAGATATACATTGGGATGTTTTCCTACTGACCAAATTTCTACTGATGTCTATAGGGCTTCTATGGATATCCATTGAGGTTATGATCAATAGGCTACAGATATCAATAGCTTCTATCGATACCAATAGAGATATCTATAGAAATCAATTCATATCAATAGAACTCTACCGATATCAATAGATTTTTCTATTGATCTCTATGGGTCATTTTTAGTAGGGTACTTGTAAATAAATTTATAGTTACTTCCTCAAGATTGGAATGCTCATTTAAAGAAAGTTGAAGGTGCTACGGACTAGTTACAGTATCTTGGATTTTTTTCACGTGTTTGAGAAATAATATAATATGGTTCTACAGCACATCATGTTGAAAATAAACGTGTTTATTTATTTATTTATTTATTTATTAATAATTTCAATGCAACAAACAACTATAGTTAGAATCCTATCTCTCATATGTTAATGTTATATATTCATAGAGATTTAGATTAGAATTCAGCTGATAAATATTAGTCATTCAAAAACTACATTTTCCTGCCTATAGGAGGCATTGCGTAGTCAAACGAAAAAGAATGAAACCGATAATTTCAATTTTCGAAAATATTTTTTAAAAAATTATACTGCATGCCATTTACTAAATTGATGCCTCGTTTCCAAGTTTAACGACAAAAAAAAAACTGTTGTTCCGTAATATGTTAAGATTATAAATTCACGGAAATTTAGATCATAATTCTGATGAAGAAAATAAATCATTAAAATGATATTTTTCGGCCGTTGGGAACGCATGCTAACGATTCTCAACCGGTAGTCCGGCAGACCGACAGATGAAAGATGTTTCAACATTGTCTATGTGTACATTTATTCAAAGTAGGAGAATTAATTTGTTAATAACTTTATATCAACTGTGAGGGTTATTATTACTGTCAATAAAATCATTCATCACATTTTTTTACAGAAGGCACACTTTAAAGAACAATATTTAAAAAAAATTACAACCGATTAATCGGCCCAATTTTGCCGATTATTAATAATCGGCAAAGTGGCCGATTATGGCCGATTAATCGGTTCATCCCTAGTTTTTACAACTAAGAATTTCAACTAAGTGCTTTTCTGCATTTCTTAAAGTTATAGTTTTTCGATAATTTTCAATAATCCTTTCAGATTTTTCATTCATTCTCAGATTTAACTCTGCAATCAGTTCGTAGTGCTGCGACATCGATGTCGATGTTTTGAAAACATGGATGTTTTTGCGGAAATATCGATGTTTTTACTATCGATGTTTGAGGGTCGATGTTTTTTTGACATCGATATTTTTTTCGATGTCGATGTTTAATAATTCAGCAATAAAAGCTTGATTAAAATATGCTATCAGCAGACATATTTGGATGTTTTCATCTTTTATCAAGAGTTTAAGTATTAATATCGTCGGAAGACATTTTCTATGATTATTATCGATGTTTCTGAAACATCTCTAATTTGCATTTGCCGTTTTTTTAATTGTATCATTTTTTTATGTCGATATTTTACATATTAGTAAAAAAAAATTCACAAAGATATGCGGCCAAAAGTTACATCGATAATCAGCAGTTACGCTATCATTCTCGTTGGAAGTAGGGGTGCGACATCGAAGGCAAAACATCGATGTTTCGAAATTAAGACATCGAATGGTATTGCTACATCGACCAAAATACATCGATGTTTTCAAACATCGATGTTTCAAAACATCGATCTTTTTTTATAAAAATTACTTACACATTCAAACGTACAGTAATACAGTAACTCCCCAATACATTGCGCCCCTTTTTTTTACTCAACTAGATCTTTTGTCTTCTGAAAAACATCAACCGTATGATATCGATGCCAATTAGAGGAAACTTTGTTAGTGAGATAGATACTGCAACTGTTGATTAACTGTATAACTTTTATTTATCGCATATTTTTATGAAACTTTTTTTGTTGAAATGTGAAACAACGTTATCGAAAAAAATTTCTAAATCAAAACAAAAACAACGATGTTTAAAAATCGTTGACCCTAAATCAGCGGTAGTAATTTAAAAAAAAAAACTATTTCAATGCGACAGATATTACAACTGTTAAAGATGAATCTTTTTGTTGCATATTTTTATTGCTTTTTGCTGAAGTGTAAAACAGACATCGAAATAAAAAAATCATTGAACACGAAACAGTGATCATTAAAAGACATCGACCTTGAAACATCGATGGTAACTATCAAAAACGTCTTCTAACGAGATTGATAGTGTAACGGCTGATTAACGATATAACTTTTGGCCGCATATCTTGATGATTTTTTTTTTGCTGAAATATAAAACATTCACATAAAGAATAATAATGAAATAAATAAAATTAAAAAAAATGGCGAAAGCAAATTAGAAATGTTTTAGAAACATCGAGAGCAAAACATCGATAATAATCATAGAAAATGTTTTCTAATGAGATTAATACTGAAACTTCCGATTAAGGATGAAAACTTCGAAAACGTCTGCATATCGCATATTTTTATCAAGCTTTTTTTGCTGGATTATAAAACATCGAACCCAAAACATCGATTTTGCGAAAACATCGACCCCCAAACCTCGATGTTTCCTAAACATCGACATCGATGTCGCAGCCCTAGTTGGAAGACGTTTTTGATAGTTACCATTGATGAGCCGATGTCCTTTAATGATCGGCGTTTCACGTTCAATGTTTTTTACATTAGATGTCTGTTTTACATTCCTGCAAAAAACAATAAAAAAGATTCATCTTTAAAAGTTGGAATGTCTATCAAACTGAAATATTTTCTTTTTTTTTTTTTTAATTACTAACGATGATTTACGGTCAATAATTTTTCAACAACGTACTTTTCCGTTTGAAATTTTTTTCGATTTTGGTTTACATTTCATCAAAAAAAGTTTCATAAAAATATGCGATAAATAAAAGTTTTTTAGTTATTCAACAGTTGCAGTACCTATCTCACTAAAAAAAGTTTTCTATAACTGACATCGATATCATAAGATTGATGTTTTTCATGAGACGAAAAATAAAACTAATTGAGTGATATAAAGGGACACAATGTATTGGGGAGATACTGTATAACTGTACATTTAAATGTACAAGCAAATTAAAGAAAAAATATCGATGTTTTTTGGTCGATGTATCAATACCATCGATCTCTTAATTTCTTCGCATCGATGTTTTGAAGCATCGATGTTTTGCCTTCGATGTCGCACCCCTAAGTTCATATACAGACATAAACTTTCATGTTTTCGTGTTTGTTTGGAGGGGGGGGGGGGGAGACGAAAGATAATTAGTTTCAAAAAGGAGAATTTTTCTTATTACAAATGTATGAATTCATTTGAGAAAAATAACTGCATAACAAATTGAAACACTTTCTTGAAACTTGGATGTGTTGATAGATCGAAATTTGGCAAGTTTTGGAAGTTATTATGAATTTTTGGATGGTTTTATAGCGGAAAGATATCGATATAAGTTCAACTTTTTGCTTCAGTAGCGTTGTCGATACATTACATTTTCTGGTGTGAGAGTCTGCCATGTTATCTTCGATCTCTAATTTGAAATAGCTAATAGAGAGGGAAGCAACTTACATTTTCATAGTAATATTTCAAGATAACAAGCTTTCTAAGGTAACAAAAAAAAAAAAAAATTCAATTTTCAACTAGAGGGGGCAAAGATAGGAACTTTTCAGCAACCGAATTGTTTTTAAATAAATGTTCATACATTAAGTAATATTTCTGAATTACTATTATTTCTCGAACTATTCCTTATATTTATTGCGTACTGTGGTTTTCATATGTTGTAGATGTTGTAACGAAGCCCAAAGTCAGCAACTGGCCCTGAACCTCCACTCCATATCGAGTTAGCTTGATTCTGAATGCAGCTTTGGAGGTAACTTAATTTGATTTCTGATGCATTTTATTTAATACCTAAGGGTTTGTCCATAACTGACTTCATGCTTTTTCTTCACATTTTTGATCCCCTTACTCACAAAAGGTCCCCCTTTGCCATATTCTATGTCTTTTTGTCACAAAGTGTCACATTTCACCATACCTATTTCCCCTTTGTTACCAAGTGTCACACTTCAAAATACCTATTTCCTCTTTTGTCAAAAAGTGTCAAACTTCGTCATTACCATTTCTTTCTTTGTCAAAAAGTGTCACACTTCGGCGTACTCATTATCCTCTTGTCCCAAAGTGTCACAATTTGCCATACCCATTCCACTTGTCACAAAGTGCCGCATTTTTCCGTACCCATTCCTCCTTGTCACAAAGTGTCAACATTCGGCATACCCATTCCCCTTTTTGTCATAAAGTGTCACACTTCGCTACACTTCGCTATTCTACGTTGTTATAAAGTGTCATACCTCGGCATACCCATTCCCCACTTTGTCATTAAGTGTCACACTTCGCCATACTTATTCACAATTTGTCCCATGTCACGCTATTTTTCACTAACATATTCTTAGAAATTAAACGTGATACAGCAATTCTTGTTTTCCCCTCTCTCTTTCTTGTTTGTCACAAACTGTCATAATTTCATAAATCCTTCTCCTCCCTTGCATGACATCATTTATGTACAGCCCCTAAAGTAATGCACCTTTCCATTTATTCATCTTCATCACATGCATAGATAATGACACAGAAACCAAAAACGTTAGGTAAGAAAGAAAATTTTTAATCAAACAGATTTTTAAATAGTGACTGTGTGACTAAAATCTATTATTATGCATTGAAATAGAGACCTCACAGGCATGACAGCATCAAAAAAACCGAAGAATTAAGACGAATTATGTTTTTTTTTTTTTTTTTTTTCTTTTTGTGGCGGGGGAAAAAAAAGAAAGCAAGACGCATTAGAAGTGGAAACAGAACTTGTAATCAAATTTGACAGTGCCAATCTCCATGCAACTCGAAATTGTCAAAAGGATTAAATTTCTACGCCGATAAAAATCATTTTTAGAAACATTTCATCAATCTTTATCCAAATTATTGTATTTAAAGAAGACATTTGCTTCGCCTTGTGAATTAACCATGACTCTTAATTTCTGAGACGTACCGCCATTTGCATTTCAGCCACCCCTGTCACAGTATTAATTAAGCATCCATCAAACAAAGTCCTTTTTGAGTTCGCCCTTTTGTCCTGAATATTTGAAGGAAAATGATGTGGAATAAAAGGATTGCAAGGACAGAAATGAATGATAAGTTATGAAGACATAATTTTCCTCATTTCAGAAGCAATGAGAACCTTTAAGTTGTAATTAGAATTGCCGCAAAGTGTTGTTTTATATTAGTGATAAAAATGATCGAGTATTTGAAATAGTTGTTAGACATTTGTAACGGAGTAATATCATGAAATCCAGGAGCAATATCCATACACTGGTGCAATTTAGTGCTTTTGCGAAATCACTTTCAAACGCTAAATTTGTTGCATCAAAGAGCCGGTGGTTTGCTTCCAATTTCAATTTGTGTACGTTTATATTCTAAGTTGCATGTATTTTACCCTAGAAGGGCAGTAGTACAATCGTAACTTTTCTGTGCCTGGTACGTTTTTTTTTCCCCACAAACAAACTACTATACATTTAAGCTCATTTTACTTCTTAAACTGTTACATTGCTGGTAAACATATTTTTTTTTGTTCCATTCTTATTCGTTTTTTCCCTTCTTTTTTTGAAAAAATCTGTCTCTGGCGAAAGGAACTATATATACGAGCAAAGACACAAGAACGTAAGTAGTGATTCTTCCTGAAATCGTTTTTCATTATAAAGCTCTCGTCAGAGTTTTATACTACTCAGGTGCGGCAAATAAAGGGGGCAAAAGGGGGCGGTCGCACCCCCAAATTTTTGCGCAGAATAATAACCGTGTAAACTCAATTTGTATGAATCACAAACCAATGATCATATGTAAAAGGAAATAAAAAAGCTCACTAATTTTCAACAATAGTTTACATAATAACAAGTTTAAAAAACTATTACCCGACTACAAAAAAAAAAAAAAAAGCACTGAAAGGTAAGAAACAAGGTCGGTGCTATTTACTATCATCGTCTTATTAAATAAAACAAGACGTTTGATATCTTAGCTATACCTGTTTATTTAGTTCTACGACTTGAACCCTCTGCAAGTTCCACATTAACAACATAATTCAATTCAAATGCTGTAGTCGTGCGTTGTCGACTACAGAAAACAAGCATTTAAACTTGATACACAAGCAAACATATTAGTTTGATTTATATATATACAAGAATGGTAAATTAGGTTATAATGTTATTCTATCAAATTGTTTTTCTGTAGTTGACAACGCACGACTACAGCATTTGAATTGAATTACTATGTTGTTAATGTGGAACTTGCAGAGGGTTCAAGTCGTAGAACTAAATAAACAGGTATAGCTAAGATATCAAACGTCTTGTTTTATTTAATAAGACGATGATATTAAATAGCACCGACCTTGTTTCTTACCTTTCAGTGCTTTTTTTTTTTTTTTTTGTAGTCGGGTAATAGTTTTTTAAACTTGTTATTATTTCTTACTTTTTAGAGCTTTTTTGTAGTCGGGTAACAGGTTTTTAAAACTTTTTTATTTTACCCTACTGTATATTAGCAAATGAATATACATTACAAAATTAAATGTACATAACAAAAAAGTATGAAAAGCTATTTGGGTAATTAATTTCATGCTAAAATCTAGGTCAGCCTTAAACTGGAAATTCATTGTTGATTGCGACTTTTGTTTGAACCAACTAATTTGAACTAAAACACACTTAGATACGAAAATATCGGTAAAAATCGGTGCTTGTCTAGGAATAATCGATTTTTCCTCTTGTTAAATTCTAGTAAAAAGTAGCCTATGACACTCGAGACTCGAAAACGAATCGATTGGTACCTCATTCATCAAAATCGAATGAATAGTTTAGGAGCTACGGTGGAACATCCTTAACCACAAACATAGCCAGACTGATAAAAACATAACCCTTCCTTTAGGCTTTGCCGTAGTCGGGTAAAAAGTGAAGAAATTTTAACATAAACAGTTTTCGTTATGAAGTTTTACATCATTTGAACCACCAATAATCACGTGAAATGTACATAAATTAGAAATCTTGAAATTTTCTGAGTTCCTCATATGGATTTTTGAATTTATCAAGCTGCTTTATGGTTGCTTAAATGAACCTTTTTTTTCCCTTAAGATTGAACACATTTTTCGATTGCTTCATTTTTACCAAATGTATTTCATTCCATACTAAATTAAATTCATAGTTAACAAACTCGCCCCCTCAGACGAAAAGCTGAAATGCCGCTCCTGATGCTACTACTACTAATAATAATAATAATTATTATTATTATTTAAAATCCCTTTGAACCAATTATTTTACTTCAAAGTACAGAAAAATTAACATACTAATTTACTTCAATTGAAGACATTCATTACACTTTTAACATTTTAAGCCACTAAAATAATGAACCCTAATAATGAGCCACGAGAGTTAGAAACATCGAAAGTAAAATTTTTAATCTGTGTGAGCCTAAAAATTGGTTATATGACGATTTTTGTGCAATATGCCAAAACTATCGTAATTACTACACTGCCTATGCAAGTGTACCTACAAATTAAAAGGACTGAGTAAATTGGATACACACAAAACATTTTTCCATTTTAATTCTATGTTAGTTTGCATTGTGTTTGAAAAGTAAACCAAAAAACCCACACTGAAAATTCAAAACGTAGGAAAAAGAAAGAAAAATTGGGTACCAACTGCTTTTGGTTACTCACTGGCAATCAGCAGCTCTTTCACTGTTAGAATCAAAAAATCACAGTATAAGCTAGCCGCGAAAAGTTCTTTTCTATCTTTTATTATTTATTTTTCGAAAATTTAGTATGCTTTTAAGGGAATTTTCTCTTCTCTTCATTAATTTCAATCACTCTACCACAACTTTAATCTTTTTTCCTCCTCAATATTCTATTCAGCATCAGTTTATTATTATTTTCCAATTTTTATTTTTGCGTGCGTGTTTTTTTATTATTTTTTTATTTCTTTACATTTTTAAACACTTTTTGCAAGTTGAGTTAAAATTGCTTGAAATGATTTCGAGCAGTCGCACACCTATGGTGTATGTACGTATGAACTCAAATTTATTCCTCTTACAAAGAAGCATTATCACTATTGCCTTCACCGAACCAGATTCGATAATTACAACCGTCATTAATCGATTTATTTGTTCTCCACTGAGTCCAAAACTGCTCAAGGAACAGTAGAAGGCTGTAGGGTCATTCCATGGTAACTCAGGTAACATTTGATACACTTGTGCCTTGTTTAACACTTATTCGAATAAAAAAAAAATGTTTTGGAAAGATTATTGCATCTTTTTTTATTTTAAACTACTTTAGCTTATTTAGGAAATGCAAAATATGTTAACGCATGTAATAATTATTGACCAATAAATTAATTTCTTTTGGTAACTCAGGTTACCAAAAACAGACATCTGACATACTTAGTCCACTAAGAACTTGGAATTCCGCTCTTGTTAAAATTTTTGATTGATACAAAGTATTGTACATAAATCTATAGATTCTAAGCTACTTTAAAACTTACATTTGAATGTAACAAATACATAGAGTTTTTTTCATTAATTATTCACTCAGTAACTCAGGCTACAAATTGTTGGTAACTCAGGTTACACATCACAAAAATTCCTTCAATATTACTTTTTTTACTAGTAATTAATTTAAGCTATCTGAAAAAAACACTGTTGCCAATAGAATTTAACATATTTTTGACAAAATCAAATAAAAAATATCAAAAAAAAAAAAAAATTGTTTTGAAAAATGACTTAAATGACTTGCATGTCCCACTTTCTATGGAATGACCCTGTAGAACCTATTGTTCCGAGAAGCTAATTACTCGCCAAATTAGCACGCGCACAAAATGAAAAGGCAAAAACAGAAATCCCGAAGATCGTAAAACATATGTGATTAAAAAACAAGACAAATTGACTATAAACACGGCCACGAATCAAAGGAAAAAAGGGGTGCGGCCATCCTTCAGCCTGCCGCCTTTCAGCCATTCCGGAGCCCCAATGGCCGCGGGGCCCGCTGGAAATCACACCTGTCATTTCATTTCGTCACTCCGTCTGTCAAGGGGCCCCCCCGGTCTAGGGCCCCTCTCCGGGGCCCCCGCCCACACGCAATGATCCCGTCGCCGAGCCCGCAGCACTGACAAATCCGCGATTTGTTGGAGAAAAAGGCAAAAATTTAGACCGATGTCCATGTTGATATTCGGCTCTTGGAGATGGGCTTTGGGTTTTCATTTTATTTTTTCTTTCTGTTGGATTGGGAAGGGGAAATTCTTCAGTTTTTTTTATTTCTTTTTTTGCTATAATGCGGGTTTGATGACTGGCTGGTCGAGAGTTATGGATGTGCCCCCTGTGGAAGCGGAGAAAATGTGGCGACGCGATGGCTTGTCCGAATTTAATAGGAACGCGATAGAAAATGTCTCTTTATTTAAGTACCTCTGATTTAATAACTTAGTTTCAGTGGTCGAAAAACTACATTATATTGTAGCGGACTGCAACTATAACTTCTTTGGCTATAAATGTAGTAAACTACAGCTACAACTACCTTTTTACATATGTAACAACTACAAACTACTTTTGAAATGCAGTCGCCACTTCGCTATTTTTTGCAAAAATAAATAAAATCCTACACCGCTTGAGAATTAAACGAGAAAATTCGCAAAGTGGTTTAGATTAACAAATTAACTCATTAAGATATTTTTTCACGATTTTTACGAATATTTGTTCAATGGTATTTTAATCAATCATTTAATGATTGATAGATAACGGGGCCACATTCACAAAATTTTTATGACGATGAAGAGTAACTTGTTTTGTAATACGAATTGGTTGAGAAGCTATTAATATTTAAATGCTGTTGGTTATATTAGCACACAAATAAATCCCAGACAAGAGAGCAATGATTAGCTTTCAGAACCAATTATTTAAAATTTATGACGCGTGGATTTTTTTTCTTTTTTAATTTATTTTATGGAGCATTTTCTTGAAAAATAAGGTAAAGTTTCGTAATGGAAGCATGACCCTATATTTAAAGTATATGTACACTAAAAAAATGAAATAAAAATACTTTTGAAAAAAAAATAGAACCGACATTAGTTGGAAATTGCTCTAAAATATAAAAAATAATTTATTCTTTGAACAACATCGACGCTACTTTCAAGTATAAGTTTTGAAGTCGGAGCAAAAACTAT
Organism: Uloborus plumipes; assembly: GCA_038373865.1. NCBI lineage: Eukaryota > Metazoa > Arthropoda > Arachnida > Araneae > Uloboridae > Uloborus > Uloborus plumipes. The sequence continues at coordinate 14,331 of JAXGGA010001684.1, forward strand.
AAGTAACATTATGTTTAACCATATTTTGACCTTTTTTTTTTCAATAGAAAAACCATTCAAAATTAAGAACGGAGCTTTTGTACCGTTACACTAATATGTGGTTATCAATGCAATATATGCGAATGCCATCCAAGAACATGCATCCATTAAAATGTATATTTCTAATGGAATTGTAAAGTCTCGTACGTAAGATTCTATCTATGGCTTTTGCTCCGACTTTAGAGCAATTTCCAACTGACGTCGGCTCTATTTTATTTATTTACTTTTTTAGTTATTCAAAAATATTTTAATTACGATGTAAAAAGTGGGATGAATAATAGAAAATAATAAGTGAAACTACATTATCTTGTCAAATCTTATCTTTTAAAGCTTTTCATCGAAAGACAAAAGAAATTTTGCATTATTTTGGGATAGCTCAATTGTTGAAACAGAAAATTGACTTTTAAAAGTGATATCCTTACTATGGCAATGGCATACAGAGACACAGGAGAATCAAAAAGACAGAAAGCCTGCATGGACGAATTACGCAAATTCAAGACCGCGCATTAAAACAATATCATTTCCTACGTCGTTACCTTAATTTTCAGTTGATTTCTGATACTTAGTTAATGGAAATTATTCAGTAATCAGATAAAAGCTATTATCATTCGGAAGAAAATGACACAGTAGTAAATTGAGTGACTGCACGCATTAAGTTATTAACATAGAATTGTCGTTAATAAACGCAAAAACTAATGATTAGCGCTGTCTGCAAATCATGAAGAAATACTGATAAGCAGTACAAAAACTTCGAAACATTTGCCGTAATATTTTAATAATGGAAATGTTTAATTTGTGAATCTAGTGCGGTTTCTTACCTTCTGCCTCTTTAACTTTGAGTCAAGTTTCGTTTTGCATACTGCAAAAAATGAATGTAGCTTTTACAGTTTGTACAGCTAATTTTATAGTAATAAACTAAAAGTTGCTAATTTTACAGTAATAAACTGTAAAATTGCTAATTTTCGTTTATTACCTCAAATTTTACAGTTTTAAACTTTAACCTCTACTACCAGTATTACACTAGCTTTTACAGTATAATACAGTTAAATTTTACGGCAATAAACTGGTGAAATTGCTAACTTTATAATAAGAAACTGTAAAATTTAGTTTTACAGTTTATTACTGTGCATTTTACAGTTTTAAATGGGAACCTCGACTGCCAGTAATATACTGTAAAAACAGCAGTTAATTTTTTGCAGTGCAGGACCAATTTTGAACGCATGAAATGAAAGCTATTATCTTAAATTCAAAGCAATATATGATAAAGATAAAAGATTGAAAAACATGGACATTTGGGTAACTCTTTGACACGAATATTTACTTTTCATCGTTTCATATTTTTTAGAACATTCAATTTTAAAGGGCTAGTTAACCCATTTTTTTATCAGGTATGGTATAATTTTTGCGGGAGGCTATGAAAGTTCTTAAGTTTTAAGGTCTTAATTAGCTTTTTTCTCCCTTTATACCTGTTTCCTGCTGACTTTAATCCTCTTTTTTACTTGATTCCAATGAGGATTTTTCTGTTATTGTAACAGGTATTTTAGCGAATATTGTTTTTATTTTAATGAGGATTTTGGGCCACCGTTGTTAGTATAATGTTGAGCATATTTTGCAATAATTTGTGGCACTTAAGGGCACAACATTAAGCTTCTAACCCAAATTTAAAAGAGATTCATTCTTTCATTAAAAAACTAATCTGCTATCAAAAATACATTACAATTCTGAAAGTAATTTCACTATAGTAAGTTTCAAAATTTCAAACAAAGTTAATTTTTCTAACCATTGTTTGTTAATAGATTTTGTTGAAATGTTTTAATATTTATGTACACAATTTACCTTAAAATTTATCAGTTGCTAATATCTAGAAATGGCTAGAACCCCACTCTTCCTCCCTTTTTGGGCGTCAATTAAGGCCTGAAAACAATACACAAGTAAAAATCCAATCAACATACAATGCTATTTTCAATTTTCTTGTTCGTTGACACAACACAAAAAAAAGTGTTTTTATACAACAACCTAACATGCAGTCAAAAAATAAACATGCTGTCACAAAATAATCTTCTGACAGAATGAAAATGCCCACATTAAAAAAAAAAAAAACTCTAATCCCCACAATATCCACCCATTTATTCTTTTTGACGTTATACATCTTTTGAGAATATCCGAAAAATGCCCGTTGAATGACACCACAGCACTTGAGGAAATGAATAAATTGGCGTTGCACGTGCGTGGCGTTGTGTGTCGCGTGGCATTTACGGCGTTCAACCTGACAACCCCTGGGAAAAAAGAGGGGTGCTGGTCCTGACGGCTCACAGCTGGGTGTCGAGGTGAGCAAAATAAATAAGCAAATAAATAAGCATTATAAAAAGGTAGATGCTGTAATCCCCATGCAGAAAGAAACGTAGGAATGTGGACAGTTATTTCATAGGTTTCCTTAGATTGTCAGTGATTGCGCTTTAAGATGAATTTGTATCAAACAATGACTATAAAACTAACTGTAACAAAAGATTTTAATAACGAGGATTTTGTGACATTTTATGGGGAATTTTAAAGAATTTTTAATACCATTGCTTTCAAGTAAAGCGTGTCAAAATGATGAACCATTGGCATAGTTGGTTACAGTACCGTTTCTCAACCTTTTTTGATTCGCGGATCAGGCAAAGCCTTTTGAAAAAATTTCGCAGAACGGTAAGAGATTTTTTTTCTGAAAATAAATAAATTAATTAATTAATTTTAAAAAAACCTAAAAAATTTTGATGCGCGTACCGTTAAAAACTAATGGTGAAAAAATGAACCAGTGAGATTTCTTTCTTTTTCATTTCCACGTGTGGCATTTAAGCAGGGGGGGGGGGGGGAGGGGTGCAGATGAGGGTTTTTTCTTTTTACAAAAGAAATGAATAAAAAAACAGTTACATAAACCGAATTTGGTGCTAAAGAACAGCCACAAAAATATTTAAATGAAAAGATAAGTAATAGCTGTAACAATTACACAAAATTAACCCATTAATGACTGACATTTTTTTTCCAAAGATGTTTTGTAGACTGGTTACATGGCTACAGAACACACTTTACAATGGTTATGTGCTGCAATCTGTTAATAATGAATTGAAACATGCCAAAGTAATAATTGAACACTATTATTTGGTTGAAATGTTCATTTTTGGCCTATACTAACACTTTTTGGACCGTCCCTAAGAAGGGACGGTAGGCATTAATGGGTTAATTAAATATTTAAAAAGTCACATTTTTTTTATAAATTAATAATTACAAATTTGACGTAAAAATGTCATATGGGCTTTATCCTCTAATTTAGGCAAGGAATAAAAGTCTTGAATTAAATTGCTACTGATTATTAAAATTTTTAATTAAAAGTACTTCTAATTAAAATTACCGCCTCCCACAGACCCACCCCTCCCCATTTTTTTTTTTGAATTTTTATGTCCAATAATTATAATTAACAATGTGTAAATGTAATATTATTGACAATAGTATGAAAATTTGTTCTAAGAAATTTTTTTGTGAAAATTAAGAAAATGGGAACAAAATCATAATAACAGGAATAAATTACTTACTATTTCTAAACTCGGAATTTTACAAGAGAGAAAAAACATTGATTGTGAAATTTTAGTATTCAAAACAATCACTCTTATCATTAATCGGCTCAGCCTATTAATCGGCCGATTATAAACAACCGATTAATCGGTAATCGGCCAATTTGCTTATCGGTGCATCCCTAGTAAAAACGTTAATTTGTAAGAAACGATTTAATTTATTCAATTTCCACATACAACTTATAGACTTATCCCACTTAACTTCGTAAGAAAAAGAAGAAAATACAAAAGGTGCTTCTTTTCGTTTACAAAATGTTTGCGAGTTAAATTAAAAGTTAAGAGAGGTTTTAAGCAACATCGGGGTTTTTAAGTTAAAAAATATGATCAATGACCAGGCCCGTCATTTACGGGGGGGGGGGGGGGGCAGGAGGGACAATTGCCCCCCCCCCCCGACTTTGAGAAATCAATGTATTGTAACGAGTCCGTAGCACCTTCAACTTTCTTTAAATGAACGTTCCAATCTTGAGGAAGTAACTATAAATTTATTTACAAGTATGTACACTATTTACAATATGAGCAGAAAACAATTGCTAAACATCAGCAATTAGGCAACAAACAGTACACTGTACTCTCAACAGTAACTCAGCACCACGTATCTAACGTGAACAGTAATTAAGCAATTACAAAAGCAAAACAACCATCCGCCCAAGCGAACGAAAACGAGCATCTCAGAAAACCCATCTGAGAAAAACTGACTGACTTGTGTTCAAGGCCAGCTATTTATACACGGAAAGAATTCCCGACAACTTTCTAGTAATATCTGGAATATTCCAAATCATTCATAACTTTAAACAATTCATTCAAGAAAACGCTAGAAATAAAAAGAAAAACACCACTCCGAGCGAAAATTTCTTCACGCTTATTAAAGTTAGGGCAAGTGTAAAAACTACAAAGTGTTACGGGGCCGGTATACAAGTGATAAAAGTGATATCTTCAGATACTTTTGCAACATGACGTCAGATAAAACCAAAACTAATAAAAATGATGCAAGGCAGGAAAAACAACAACTATTTACAAGATTTGTAACATTGCCCCCTTCCCAAAGACTGCACGTCCCGGGCAGTACAATCCCCAGAAAGGAAGCAAGGGAAAACTTACAGATACACACATTACATGATGACCAATCATAAACATGATAAACAATAACAATGAGAACATGAAAGAAACACTAACATTGATAAAGTCACATTACAGACAATTAAAGGCAAAAGTTATTTACAAAATTTACAAACAAATTACCATGGTAGCTTTAGATTTACTTTACGAACTATGGCCATAGTATGGGGCTAGCCGATCATAATGGACAACCCTAGGTTTTGAATGTGATGACTTCTGGATCCTCACTACGACGTCGTTCAGCCGGTGGAGAACTGTGTAAGGTCCATCCCAATGCGACTGCAATTTGGGTGACAGACCTTTACGTCGGATGGGATTCCATAGCCATACTTTGTCACCTTCTTGAAAGTCATGACCAGTGGACCTTGTGTCGTATCGGGTCTTCATCTTCTCCGTTGCGATGTTGATTCGCTCCCGTGCGAAGTGATGAACGTCTTCCAACCGGGCCTGGAGATCCTGGACGTACTCCTCAGGCGATGAAGGCGCATCTGGAGGGAGACCGAAGACGAGATCACAAGGTAGCCGAAGCTCTCGGCCGAAGAGCATCTGTGATGGGGAATATCCGGTGGTCTCGTGGACAGCACTGCGGTAGGCCAGCAGAAACAGAGGAAGTTTCTTGTCCCAATCCTGTTGATTTTTGGAGACCATAAGCGAGAGATTATTAAGGATTGTCCTGTTGAATCTCTCCACCATGCCGTCCGATTGTGGGTGTAGTGGTGTCGTTCGAGTTTTCTCAATTTTGAGGATATCACATAGGCCCTTAAACACAGCAGAGATGAAGTTTCTTCCCTGATCGGAATGGATCTGCAAAGGGGTCCCATATCTCGAGATCCAATGCTGGACTAGAGTCTCTGCTACAGTGGTAGCTTCTTGATCCGGAATGGAATATGCTTCGGGCCATTTGGTGAAATAGTCAATGGCAACGAGGATGTATTTGTTCCCATCAGTAGTTTTCGGTAGAGGACCAAGAATGTCGATCCCGATTCGTTCGAAAGGAGCTCCTACGTTGTAAAGATGTAGCTTCCCGCGGCTTCTTCTCTTCGGTCCTTTACGGGCAGCACAGGCGTCACAAGAATGACACCACTTCTCTACGTCATCCTTCGTCTTGCTCCAGAAGAAGCGCTCTCGAACCTTGTGGAGGGTTTTCAAGATACCAAAGTGTCCTCCAGTTGGACTACTGTGCAGTTCCTTTAGAACGTCTGGAATTCTTGATCTGGGAAGGAGTAACTGCCATTTGAATGCTTTACCATCGTCAGATTCCCATTTCCGATACAGGACGCCATTTCGCAACTGGAGAGATTTCCATAGAGCCCAGTATCTTTTCGTTGCAGGACTGTAGATAGAAATGTCTTGCCAACTAGGTCGCCGACTGTCTTTTTCCATTAACTCTATGATAGGCTTTAGGTCTGGGTCTTCAAGCTGATCTTTTCTTACTTGGTCGTCACTCCATGGATCAGGATCTGAAGATGATGAAGTAGCAGTAACTTGACAGGCAGTAGGGATTGTCATCCCGTACTGTTTCTCAATTCGGGAGCAATAATGGCAGTTCTCGGAACAAGGTCTTCTTGATAATGCGTCGGCATTACCGTGTGACAAACCTTTTCGGTGCTTAATCTCGATGTCATATTCCTGGAGCCGCTGTATCCACCTGGCTACCTGGCCCTCTGGATTCTTGAAATTCAAAAGCCAAGTTAAAGAGGCATGATCGGTCCGGAGCAGGAATTTACGGCCGTAGAGGTAATGATGGAAATGTTCTACAGCTTTAACTATGGCGAGCAATTCCTTTCTCGTGACACAATAATTTCGCTCCGACTTGGATAAGCATTTGCTCCAGTAGGCGATGACATGTTCGTTACCGTCTACTTCTTGAGATAAAACAGCTCCAACGCTCTCGTGGCTCGCATCAGTGTCAAGTATGAAGGATTTTCCAGGCTGAGGATAAGAGAGAATAGGCGTTGATGTTAAAGCCTCCTTCAGCTGTAGAAATGCATCCTCGCATTCTTTGGACCATTCAAATTTTTGTTTGCTCTCCGTCAGCTTATGCAAAGGTCGTGCAATATTGGAAAAACCATTCACAAACTTCCTGTAGTACGTGCAGAGCCCCAGGAAACTTCGCAGCTGATGGACATTTTCGGGGCGGCTCCAATTCTTGACTGCAGATACCTTATCTGGATCTGTTCGTACACCTTCAGAAGAGATAATGTGACCAAGGTAGTTCACCTCACGGCGGAACAAATTACATTTGGACGGGCTTAACTTCAGGTTGGCTTCCTTAAGCTTTTGCAGCACCTTCCTAAGATTAGCCAAATGTTCCTCGAAACTGCGTCCTATGATGATGATGTCGTCCAAGTAGACAAGACAGGATTCATAAGACAGTCCTCGTAACACTGATTCCATAAGACGCTCGAACGTGGCTGGTGCATTGCAGAGGCCGAAGGGCATCACTTTGAACTGCCACAAGCCTTGTCCGGTTGTAAACGCCGTCTTCTCTCGGTCGTCGGGGTGTATCTCCACCTGCCAGTAGCCGCTCTTTAAATCCAGGGTCGAAAACCACTTGTGTCCGGAAAGGGTGTCCAGAGTGTCATCGATCCGTGGAAGAGGGTAACTGTCCTTCTTGGTGATGTCATTCAGGCGTCGGTAGTCAACACAAAATCTGGTGGAGCCGTCTTTCTTTCGGACCAAGACGATAGGGGATGCCCAAGGACTGGATGAGGGTTCGATGACGTCATTCTCCTGCATCTCTTTCAAGAGGATCTCAACCTCTTCCTTCTTGGCGAACGGTAGTCGTCTTGGATGCTGCTTGATAGGGGGATGATCTCCAGTGTCGATCCTATGCTGCGTTAAACTCGTGCGACCAACATCCTCGGATGTAGATGAAAACACCTGCTTGAAGTTGTCCACCAATTTTTCCGCAGCGTATCTTTGATCCTTCGATAATGGTGCACTCCCAATTAACTTCGAAGTCAAGGACTCGGAAGACACAGTCTCGGAGGAATCAATTCTTCTGATGATGCAGTTTACGGGAGTACAAGTTGCCAACACTTCTCCTTTCTTAATATTCCTCGGTCTTTCACTCACATTGGCGACTCTCACAAGAACTGCATTCCTTGAAAGGTCCACAAGCGTAGATGCCACTAGTACTCCTTTTGGGCTATTACTCTGGTTAGGATATTCAATGAGGCCGAATTTAAAGCTGTTGTTTTCCTTGAGGGAGCCAGGTATTAGTACTTCTGATCTAGAGGGAATCGATAAATCTGTTTGGGCTATTATTTGATGAGCGGATTTTAAGTTATTTTCGGTGTTGAAAATTGCTATGTCTTCCCTCGTCGAGTGCAGCTCATTATTTTTAAAGTCGATAGAAAAATCAAATTTTCTCAAAAAGTCCAGTCCGAGAATGAAGGGATCTGTAATGTCAGCGACGAATGCCGTGTGATGGTAAGTGGCACTCCCGAACATTATTTCTAAGTTCACTTTTCCTTCAATCTCGATTTTGTCACCTGTCACAGTTTGGAGAGTAACGCAGGGCGGCGTCCATAAGATCTTGAGTCCAAATTGACGAGCCACATCAGTCTTAATAATGGTAACGTTGGCTCCTGTGTCCACAATCATTTCGCAGGGAAACCCATTCACATAAGCGTAAATGAAGAGTCCGTTGCAGCCGCCACTTCTTGGGGAAATCTGGAAAACTTTGGGAGACTTCTTCTTTTCTTGGCGAGCTTCGCAGTTCTTTCGTACGTGACCCTCACCGCCACATTTCCAGCACTTCAGTGGTTGTCTACTTTGGTCTTTACGAGCCGTAATCTTCTTCAGGATCTCCTTGACCTGTCGCTCAATTTCCGAGAGACGAGTCGAATTCGAATCCGGGGCACTCACTTCCACGCTCCTGATTGAATGGCGATCCTTGCGGGATGCTTGCTGTGCAGCCTCGAACTTCATTGCGTAGACTAGACCAGATTTAAGATCTTTAATGTCCGCCATCCGGAGAGCCGTCTGAATTTCTGGACTTCGCACTCCGTCTATGAAGTAGTTCAGCGCCAGGTTATCGCGAACATCCGAAGGACAGTTCGAGAAGGCGAGATGGGAAAGCCTCTCGACGTCTGCTGCAAAAACTTGCAAAGTCTCTCCGGCCCTCTGCAGTCGGGATTTCAGCTGGAGTTGGCTTATTTCTTTTTGGCATACTTCGCCAAAGCGAAGCTCCAAGGCCGATGATAAGGCATCGAAGTCGCGGTGCTTGTCCTCTGGGAAGGTCTGTAGTATGTCGGCTGCATCCCCTCTCAGCGAGGCTGCAAGGTGACAGGCTTTCGTGGAAGAGTCCCAGGAGTTTGCTTCTGAAACGATGAGGAACTGCTTCTTGTAAATATTCCACGAGGTCTTCCCGTCAAACGTGGCCAGTTTGATGGACGGGCGAGAAGTTCCAGCTGCAGCTACACAGTCACTTGAGTTGTTGCAGGATGCTGATAACTTCGATTCAAGTTCTTTAATTTTCTTTTCCATATGGTTTTCTACTGTGGTGATTCGGTTCTCAACGCTGTCAACTTTTTCTTCTAGAACCTCCACTTTATTTTCTATATTGGTAAATTTACTTTCCACCAAACTTTTCATTGACGTTAGATCGCTTTTAATTTCTTCTTGATTAGCAGCGAGATCATTTTTTAATTGTTCTTGATTAGTAGCCAGAGTCGCCATATCATTCTTGATTTCTTCTTGACTTGAAGTTATGCTAGCGGTTAAATCATTTTTTAATTGTTCTTGATTCGCAGTCATGTCACTTCTAACAGCGTTGATCGCATCAAGGAGTTTTGTTAGTTGTTCCTCCATTGCTCGAGTAATCACCATAAAATTCTGAAGTCAAAAAGTCCTCAGGAAGAAAAGTCCAAGTTCACAGAAAGTTCCAAGAAAGTCCTTGAAGATGCCCCACGTTGGGCGCCAAAATTGTAACGAGTCCGTTGCACCTTCAACTTTCTTCAAATGAGCATTCCAATCTTGAGGAAGTAACTATAAATTTATTTACAAGTATTTACACTATTTACAATAAGAGCAGAAAACAATTGCTAAACATCAGCAATTAGGCAACAAACAGTACACTGTACTCTCAACAGTAACTCAGCACCACGTATCTAACGTGAACAGTAATTAAGCAATTACAAAAGCAAAACAACCATCCGCCCAAGCGAACGAAAACGAGCATCTCAGAAAACCCATCTGAGAAAAACTGACTGACTTGTGTTCAAGGCCAGCTATTTATACACGGAAAGAATTCCCGACAACTTTCTAGTAATATCTGGAATATTCCAAATCATTCATAACTTTAAACAATTCATTCAAGAAAACGCTAGAAATAAAAAGAAAAACACCACTCCGAGCGAAAATTTCTTCACGCTTATTAAAGTTAGGGCAAGTGTAAAAACTACAAAGTGTTACGGGGCCGGTATACAAGTGATAAAAGTGATATCTTCAGATACTTTTGCAACATGACGTCAGATAAAACCAAAACTAATGAAAATGATGCAAGGCAGGAAAAACAACAACTATTTACAAGATTTGTAACAGTATTTACATATAAGTAGGAGTGGTTTTTGATGTTTTCCGATGAAATTGCTTTGTGGTTGGACCCTTTGCCCCTTTTGGAAAAACTTGAAATGACGGCCCTGTCAGTGACTCACACTGGGTCCAGGGGTTCCCGAATTTAGTTTATTATTTTTTTAGTATTATTATTATTATTATTATTATTATTATTGTTATCTTCATTATTATTATTTACTGTTATTATTATTATAATTATTATTATTACTATTATCATTATTTCGAATGGGCGGGGGAATTCTCCATTTTTCAAATGAAACCCCGAATTTCACCACACACATATCGAAATCTGATGAAAGATTCATTAAAAAACAAATTTCCTTTCTTTCTTTTTCTTTTTTTTTTTATAAAGTGTTGCAAAACCATCGCAAAGTTTTCTGAAGCGTTAGACTAAGTTTTTCGAATAAGTAATTTTTTGCAAGGTCTCAGTAACCTCCCGTGACCTCCCATCACGGTACCCCTGGCTGACCCTGCTGTTCTCTTTATAAAGAGCAATAAGTTCATACAAGTTTAGTAGAGTAACTTACTGCTTTCAAATCATAAGGGAAATAAAATTGTCCGAATTTTGTAACAATTAATATTTTTTTACTTTTAATTCTTAGTCATTTTTTTTGAAGCAAAATTCTTTACTGATACTTTCCCGCTAAAAATAAAAGAAAGTCGAAAAAAGTATTAAAAGTGGCTTAATGCATCTAAAAAATCTCGCCAAGTTAAAAAAATATCGCCAAGTCCGAAAAAAAAGCCAAACAGAAATAAAAAGGTAAAATGAATATCGAAAAATTAAAAATTTGAAAGTAGGGTATTGAGATGGGGACTTTGTGTGTCGGTCCGTCTGTATGTCCCCTTCCCCCGAATAACTTTTGAATGAACATTCCGATTTGGACAAACTTTTTTTTGTTGGAAAGATCTCGGCGAGTACAGCTCATTCCCATATAACCTATATTCCCATATAATCACCCCTAATAACTTTTGAGTGAACAGTCCGATTTAAATAAACTTTTTTTTTTTGTTCAAAGGATCTCAGCAAGGATACTTCATTACCGTATTTAAATTGAATTTGAACATTTTTTTGTTCAACATTGAACCGTTCAAGCAACCTTTCCCCACCTAATAACTTTTGAGTGAACCGTCCGAATGGAATAAACTTTTTTTTTGTTTGAAAGATCTCGGAGAGGCTCATTCCCACATTTCGCTTTTTGATTTGAACCATTTTTTGTTCAATATTGAACCGTTCAGAAAAAAAAAATTAACATTTAGCGTCTACAGGGAATTTAAGTTGAACGTTGATCCTGTACTTAGAGTCGTATTTCCTTCAAACTAACTTTGTAAGAAAATGGTTTTGATAAATAATATCTGTAAAGTACTTTTCTGAATAATCTTCTGTGAGGACTCTGATTCCTACTCGACTACGCAAACATGGCGGAAATGCAGGCTCAGGAAAAAAAAAAAAAGACTGACTGTGCAGACGATTTTTTGTTTATTTATTCATTTGTTTTATTTTATTTATTATTGTTATTATTATTTTTGGCAGACGATTTTTTTTGTAACAAAAATTCTTCATTCACGAGCGCATTTTATTCTTTGTTTATATTTAACAACTGGCAACGGATTAAAAGTGAAATTCGAGACATTTTATTAACGGACGAGTTTTCTTTTTCTTTTTTCTTTCTTTGATAAAATGTGTTTTGATGCTCTTTGTATTTTTATTTATTTATTTATTTATTTATTTATTTATTTATTTATTTATTTTTTGAAAACGATTGAGGTTTTTTTCTACGGAAGAACTGTAACAGTTACAGTCTTTAAAAGGTGCGACAAAACTTTATTTATTCGTTCATTTACTTTTTACGTGTCTATTTCATCTGATGAGAGGGGTATATTTTGCTTTTAGAAACCAGCTTTAAGTGCTAAAAAGTAGGGATGCACCGAGTAGCATTTTACCGAGTAGCCGAGTACCGAGTACTCGGCCTTTCACTACTCGGCCGAGTACCGAGTTGCCGAGTACCAATTGTTTTTTAAAAAATCATTGACATAGAGCGGTACAGGGTTAGAAATCATTACAAAATTTTACTGGTCTTCTCGACCAGTGAGCAGGAATATATGCTGGTTAACAGACAACATCACTGGTCCACCTTAAATCATTAATCACATTTTTTTTCTTTAAAAAAAATGGTGGTCCTTGGATTGTTTTTATGGTGATTCGCGGCGAGTTTTACTGGTCTGGAACCAATGGACCAGTAGTAAATTCGAACCCTGACATATGAACTGATGATTGGAATGGACCTCTATATGATAGTTCTTAGAACAAAAATCCCACTGAATTTAACTTATGCATTGTTTAAAATATTTTATTTATTTTGTCAAAAATTTTAGAAAAAAGTTATTTTTAAAATGAATAAATATTAAGTATCAATTAAGTTGGAATTATATTAATCTATTATTGATTAGTTCTAATTCTCTAAACTTGTTCGTCAAAAAAGTTCGTCAACTTTCTGGCAGTGCTTTGATGAAGTCTCAAATGCACAAGAAAATGTCAATAGTGAAAATACCAACACTGAATTCGAATACGAAGAGATGTTAAAGAAAGAGATGGAGTCTTTTTTTTCTGGAGAATTACTAAATAGAACAAATAGTCCTTTTGCTTGGTGGAAAAAAAATAAAAGTTTCCTATCTTATGCAAACTAGCAAAAAAGTTTCCTAGTGCACCTTCAACTAGTGTGTACAGCGAGAGGGTTTTTTCCGAGGCAGGTTATATTTGCAGCAGTCTGGAGGAATAAGCTTTCACCAGAAAATGCTGAAAGATTAGTCTTTTGCACCATAACACTGGTCGACAGTGATTCACTAACAACAACCAAATTATTATTTTTATTACGTATTCATATAGTTATTTAAATACCTGCAAGTAAAAAAGTCCCACCACGTCTCAATTTTCCGTAATAAAAAAAAATAATTTTTTACTATTTTTTATGATTTTCGCACCAAATGCCTATTTTTGGAGGGAAAAGGAGCAAAATATTAACTCCTAAATTTTTTTGGAGGTGAAGGGAGACTCAAAGTCCGAAATCATGACCACCGATAACAAAAAGGGGGGACGAGGGGAGTGTATCCCCTCAAAATATGCAAAAAATCATGAAAAAGTATCTTTTTATTCTGGTTTCTTTAATATGACGTTTTAAAATTTTTTTCTGGTGTAAAATCAGAGTATAAGACCCCCTCCTATTATTCCTATGCCCAAAAAAATTTTCGCGCTGTAAAATAAAATAAAAAAAAAAAAACGATCTTATGACTGACGTACGCTAAATACGAGCTAAATACCTGCTTGTACTTTGTATCAGAGGGGGGGGGGGGCTTTCGGCAAAAAGTGAAGAGTGATGGAGAGGAAAGGAGCCATATTTGGATTTTGGAGATAATTTTACATAAGAACCAGCCAGAATACGCCGTCTTTCTGAAGACCTGCGATGTGTCTCGTATTTAGCGTGCGACAGTCATAAAATCGGTTTTTAATTTTTTTTTTTTTTTTTTTTTTTACAGCGCGAAAATTTTTTCGGACGTAGGAATCATAGGAGGGGTCCTATCCTCTGATTTTACATCGAATTTTTTTTTAAAACGTCATTTAAAAAAAACAAGAATGAAAAGATCATTTTTGGTGATTTTTTGCTCATTTTGAGGGGGTACACCCCCTAAGAACCCCTTCTTTGCTATTAGTGGTCATGATTTTAAACTTTGAGTCTCTCTTGAAACTTCAAAAAAAGTTAGGAGTTAATATTATGATCCTTTCCTCTTGAAAAAAGGTGTGTTTGATATGTTTTTTCAGTTATGTTCAGTACTTTTTAGAAATTCATAACAAAAAAACTGTACGTGCTACAGCTTTTTTACTATTATTTTTGAATTCTACACTGCAAAATTAGTCAAAAACAGTTAATTTCATCTTTGTTAGGGAAAAAAAGTGAAAATTTGTCGACTAGTGTAATTTAAGATACAACAATTTCAATTATTAAAATATTTTACTGGCATTTTCCCTTTTTTTCATTAAATATTAGACAATCTTTTTCTAACCCTAATAAAAATGACTTAATTTTACTTCTCTGTGTTATCACTATGCCACAAGTTTGAATCTGCAAAACCATGATTTTAAAAATTCGTAATCTAAATTTTTAATGATTAGAAATATATTGGAATATGACTGAAAGTTTCTTTTTAATGAGTTTATTAATATTCATCTTAAGGATCACTTGGACTGTTCTTGACCAAAGGTAAGTTCCCCTACACCAATATGCGATATGAAAAAGTTAATTACATTTGCACATTCTTAGTTAATTTTCATACTTATTTGGTATTATAACTTTTTAAAAACTTATACGTAGAATTCAGTCATATTTTATAAATATATTAATTGCAAATGATTGCATTATATATATATTTGCATATTTTTAATTATTGAAAAACGTGTCTTGAACTATTCAATTTTCTACAACTACTCGGTATCGGCCGAGTACCTGATCCAAATTTGGCCGAATACCGAGTACTCGGCAAATTGGCCGAGTAGGCCGAGTACCGAATATTTACCGAGTACTCGGTGCATCCCTACTAAAAAGGTATGTTTGACATAATTTTCAGTCTCAGATAATCAAGAGAATAATGATCAGATGCTAGAATGCCGATGTCGATGTACGGGAAAGTAGGCTCGTTTAGTTCTTGACAGAACTTCTTATTACAATAGTGAATTTAAGCCTTTCCACGGTTTATTTTTTCATTAAACTTATGTTAGCGTTAAAGTGATCATCTCAAAATGTACAATGAATTTGTTTGTGCTATACTCATAATTCAATATTTTTCAATTTTTTGAAAAGTGCCTTCATACATTACTAGATGGCGCTGCTAGAACCCATTTTAATATTTTTGGAAACTAATCATTACGGACATGCATAACATTTTTAAGCAGTATATGGAGAGGTGCGAAAAAATTTTTCAGTAGAAATTTGAAGTGAGAAAAGAAAAGAGATTCAGTACAACAAATAAAATATTTTATCAAATGCTGTTTGATCCATTCGTTCTTTTTTTTTTTGTATGGATAAAGGGCTCCTTGCAGCCTCGAAACACGTTTCTGTAATTCATATTCCATGTGCGTGATATTTTTTATCTCGTTTATACTATTTTCACCACTATTCGCATTTTTGAATGTGGAAATTGATCCAAAGCTAATTATGAAGAAGTCGGTAAGGGGAAGGGGGGGGGAAGGAGTAGCGATCTTATACGCAATTCTTCTCATTTGCTTTGTAATAAAAAGGCTTTGTAATAAAAGGCCCTTTTTTATAGCTAAAAATTTCTCTACCAATAACTAGGAAATTAAGAAATGATTTATATACAACATTTTTTTACCCTTCCCTCTCTTTCCTCTAAATTTTTCTCTCTCACACGCTTTTTTTTTCTTTTTCAAAGGAATGGAACTTATGTTTCAATTCAGATACGTAAATAGCTTGAACTCTAAGGAGTGTAACATGTAAAATTGAAAAGTACAGGATCTTAACTCTCATGAGCTCCAATGCAAATTAAGCTGTGGTAACAATCGATAATTTTCGAAACAAAAAGAGCAGAGAAAAATGTTAATTGTTTGATACAATGGTTCGGGAAAATTTGGGTCTTCAGAATGGAGATAAATTTATACTGGGCGGGAAAAGGTCTCAAAAGGAATTTAAAAAAGGAAAATAATAATAATGTTAGAGTCGGTCATATTTTAAAATGAATACGAAACCTATCGTTTAAGGGGTTACAGTACCTCAAAAATGACCAAACGACCAAAAAAAAGTTTTTTATTGCTTATTTCAAAAGCAAAAGTTATTTAAAACACTCGGAAAAATAGCATTGATTTATATTAATATATAAAATAGCATTGATTAGCTCAATTATTTAAAAAGTTATGAGTTACATTAGGGCATGCAAGCTATGTGTTCTAATGGAAAAGCAAAACTTTAAAGCGCTTTTCTCGATGATCAGTTTTCACTTTTTCCATGTTACTAGAAAAGCTAAGGAATTTTTTCTATAAAAGATACAGCTTTAAAGCAAAATCTTTTGTACTTGTGATAATAAATTTCACAAAACTGCATTGAATAAGCATTTTATAAATTACTAAAATTTTTAGAGCTTGTTAAACCTTTAAAAACAAACTTTTCTAATATTTTTTTACATAATAGGTCACAAAATATTTTCAAATCAATATATAAAAAAATGAATGCACAGATTTTTAGAGGTAATTCTTGTCATCATTTAGCAAAAAGAAATTTTGAAATAAGTGCAAAATCAAAAAATCCTTAGGGTTTTTAAAAAATTGAAATTTTCTTAAATTTTTCAAATTTTCTAAAAATGTGATCAAAATTTTCAATGTTTGAAAATAAATTATTGATTGTTAAATATGTGCAGAAACAATGGTTTAAAAGAATTACGCTTTTCACGTAAATTGAAGAAAATTGCCAGAAAGGTACTGTAACCTTTTAAGTTTAGACAAAACATGATGAGTTAAAGGGAAAAAAAAGTGCAGAAGACTCATTAAAAGTAACTAAATGCTAATAACTACTTAGATAATGCCGAATACATAAACTTAATTAAATAACAGAAAGAGATTTTCTTTAAATATCAGCTCGGTTGAGGGTGATGTTCCTTTGGGTCTCTCTCTTCACCAGTAATTTTGCGATATTAAAGTTCTAAAGATGTAATTTTATACGAGTTTCAATTAAGTTGAGGGAAGAAGGTTTGGGACTATCCCCTGGGAATATTTCGGAATCGGAGTCCGAAACCTTTGCGATCAATATTTGTAAACAAACCAGTACATATAGTAAAAAGTAAGCAAGAAAAGTCAATCGCAACTCCCTTGAAAAATTTCTACCCAAGTAGCATCAACTCATCGGATTTTGCCCGGCCGATCATCGAACTCCTCGCAGATCCCGTAACGCACGATGACATCGTTCCGATCAGTATCCGAGCACGGTTTTCGATGAGCTACTTTTCATCGAAAAGTGATATCCTTCCGATCAACTTTCCCGATGAAAATAAGCTTAGCATCCAAAATTGGTCCTAAATTCATCGGCACGGGACTGCACTGCTCGTAAATTGCTCCAAATCTCATCGTATTTCGAGCAAAACTCATCGGATTTTGCTGCTCGGATTCTGTTTGGCCGATGAGACATACTGGAGCAATTCTCGATGAGAACTCATCGAATCCGATCATCGACCGATGAGAATTTCATCGGGTTTCGATGAATGGCCGATCATCGGCGGATGAGATTATGCTGCTAGGGTAGATCTCTCCCGACGTTAGGTTGCAGTCAACCTCTAAGGGGTGAGGGTGATGGATCGAAAGAGGTTGGGAACCATTGGTTTAGAATATTGAATTTTTATTTCTAAGCATTAAAGAATGAACGAACTACGTAGGCAACCATATGTGTAATTTTCAAGGGGGCTAAGGCACGTTTTACGTTCTAAGACTTTGGTTTAAAGTGTTTATTTTCATTTGCTACGTATCTCTCACTAACCTCTTTCCGTCTTACCTGATTTCGATGAAGATTTTTCAAATGTGTTGTCATTATTATGGGTGTTTCAGAGAATATTGTCCTTATTTTAATAGGGATTTTGAACCCCCGTTTCCACGTTTACAATAATTAGTGGCACTAAGAACAGTGTCGTACCCAGAAACTAATTTTAGGGGGTGTATAACATCATTGCAACAACGCCCAATTCTGTTGTTGTTGTTGTTTCTAATACCACTCGGGTATCCGAGCCCGAGTAGATGAAATCTGCTCGATTTAAGGCAGGAAAGATACGACTTCCGTTTTTAAGAGCACCATTTAGGTGGAAGACCGATTTAAGCTCAACACACATGCCATAAGGACCCGTTCATATTGTAGGCATCCATTCATAACTCACTTTCACACACAGAAAGGACAATGACAGGAAAGAGAGAAAGTACGCCCATGCCCAAGCCGGGACTCGAACCCGGGGCCACCGCATCACGGTCAGACGTCGCTGACCACTAGACGAGGCGGCCGGCACGCCCAATTCTCTCGTCAGGAAATGGAGCACGACTTTTCGGTTCGCGAACAGCAGTTTTTACTTTCTTCTATATCTATTATATAGAAGAAAGTATTGGTTTCGTGAAAATTTTCGAATGTCGAATTTTGACGGATTTGCACGTTTTGAGGTGCGCTGAGTCCATTTCGACCATTTTTGGAAAATGTCTGTCTGTCTGTGTGTGTGTGTGTGTGTGTGTGTGTGTGTGTCTGTCTGTGTGTGAGTCTGTATGTGTGTGACCAGTTTTTGTGGCCGCGCTAGAGCAAAAACTACTGCATGAAATCGAACAAAAATTTTTTCACATATGCACCACCATGTGAACTGGTGCACCTGACTTTGTTTAGCGAATTCCTCCAAGGGGGGTGGAGCAATCGCACGTGTTCTGCGCGTGGGTGATTGCTATATCTCAGGAAGTAACCGGCGGAATCAAACGAAAATTGGTCCATAGGTAGACCCTACCGAGGACAGGTGCTGATTCAATTTGCGTGTCAATATCTTGAAGGGAGGTGGAGCAATCGCACGTGTTCTGCGCGGGGGTGATTGCTATATCTCAGGAAGTAACAAGCGGAATCAAACGAAAATTGGTCCATAGGTAGACCCTATAGAGTACAGGTGCTGATTCAATTTGTGTGTCAGTATCTTGAAGGGGGTGGAGAAATCGCACGTGTTCTGCGCGGGGGTGATTGCTATATCTCAGGAAGTAACAGGCGGAATCAAACGAAAATTGGTCCATAGGTAGACCCTATTGAGTACAATCGCTGATTCAATTTGTGTGTCAATATTTCAAAGGGGAGTGGAGCAATCAAAAGTGCTTATTTTGTCATTGCACCTACTGTATCTCGAGAAATATTGCTGAGATTTGAATGAAATTTGGAATAACACTAACCCAATAAGGAAGCAAGCATCGATTAAATTTTGGCGCCAATCGCCCCAGGGGGAGGGTGGGGTGATTTTTGCGCTTAGTCAACAATGCGAAAAATCAATTCATTAAAAAATCGCTTTCACGCTATTTAATTATCAAAACAGCTGAAAACTTTCAATGATTTGAAATTTTTTAACTGTTGCCAATTTCTTTTTACTAACAAATAAAATGTTTACAATTAATCTAAACAAGGCTTTTGCAATGATTTCCAATTTCGCTCATTGATTCTGCATTTGTAGGGTTATTACGATAATTGGGAAATTGGAGCTGTTTCCAATTATTCGGGCGAGTACGTATTTTATTTTGTAACTGGAATTCATAAGATAGATATAGAAGAAAGTTTCGTGACGGCCACGACAGCTAGTTCGGTTTGTAAATAGTTTTCAATGATAGCTAATGTCTGGGAAACTTCAGAAAACTTTCTTTGATTTTTTCGAAATAAAAAACAAATTACTGAGACTACCCAGGGGAAAATCGACCAACGGTTTTGTTCAAGGTCCAAAAATCCCTCAACCATAACAGCAATCAGTGTCGGTTTCATGAAAAGAGCTATGAGGTGCAACATCCTTTTCCAGAACTGAATCAGGTTTTATTTTTTCACTATCATTACAACTTTTTTTTTTTTTTGCATAAAAAATTTGCCTTCAGCAAAGAGAGCAGGGGTATAGTCAGTAGGGGGAGGGTAAGAGATAGAGACTGCGTTACTCCGCTTTTGAATTTTATCTCAAGCCTGATCCTCCTTTTCAGCCTTCACATTTTGATTTCAACTTGTTATTAGCTTCGACAACTCTTTTGTTCAGGTTCACATTTGTAAGCGCTCGTCACCTTTTCCCCCTTCAAAACTACACGACCGTAGTCGGATTTAGGCTCTGAAGTTTAAGGGTGCAACAGTAGCGGGGATCTACTGGGGGGAGGGATATTCGCCAGGGGCTACATGCGCCCAACTTTAGAAAATTTTGGAAAATTATCATAAAAGAGCTGGATTTTAGTTAATTTAAGAATTTTGTTTATAGTCATGTTAACTGGAATGGAGGGTAAGAACTTCAAGCTATTTAAGGGCCGGGGGGCATGACTGTTGTAATATACTTTGTCAAAAACCATATAACAAATATTTTTGATAAAATGTATTGCAACAACCATGTTTTTTTTTTTTTTTTAGACTTTTACAAGCCGTGTACTCCTCCTAGCTATCATTTTTTTGAAGAATCTCAACAGACAGCCAAGTATTTCCTTATTGGAATATCAAATGGAAGAAGTCATCCTTACGAGCTCATTCAACGTTCCAATTCTCGAACATTTCTCTTTGGGGGGCCTACCTACCCCCACGATCAATCCCTCACACCCGGCGGACCTGCCGACCGCCGATCACGCGACCCGTCCGGGGCAATCAGCCCCCTGGTACGAGGTCAGCCCGATGTACCGAGCACACTTGGCAGGCGGTACTGGGAATTCCTTCGCTAAAAGGGAGGTGGCTGGAATTGAATCAGCAATGTAGAAATAGTTCTTGGGAAGATGTCAAGAGTAGAGTTGAAGTTTGAGATCCTACTTTTCGAGTGTTTAGTGAATTGAACCGTTTGTTTCAAAAAGAAGTCGAGAGACAAGCTTTAAGAGTTCGAAAAAGCACTTTTACCCTTATTTTTAAAAAAGTCGATACGAGTTACCAAATTTTAAACCGGAATTTATGCAAATTTAGACACATTTCCTTCAGTAAAAACTGTTGTAAGCGAAATTAAAAACATCGATGCGGGTTACCAAAATTTATACAAATTTAGACATTACTTTCAGTAAAAACTGTTGTAAAGGAAATTGAACAATTTAATGTGATGATATAAATGTTTTCTTAAAATCAGAAATTCTGTCTTGTAACTGGTTTTTGAAACAAATGATTTAATTACAATTGCAGAAAAGCATTTTACAATGATGCATTTCAGTATCGAATCGCTTATTTCATAAATTATTAGTCCTGTAATTGAATTGGGGAGGGGTGGACACCGTCCCCAGAAATATTTGGTGATTTGCAATAAAAAATACAGCGAATGGAATCGAGCCTCTTCAAATATATAATGTTTTCCAACTGCAGCACTAAAATTCATCCAAATGGCATACCGTTTATTTCAAGAAAAGCGAATGACAATTGATATAGTAGCTTAATAAAATAATTTTGGAAACAATTGTGCGTGTTTTGAGTAAACTAATCCAAGCTCGCAAGTGTTTTGTAGAAGACAATTTGTTTTTTCTCTTTTATTCTTTTCTCGGGTGGGAGGGAACTCCTACACAAAGTGATATGTGATCCACCAAAAGATAGTCCCAATATACTGTCTAAAAATTATGGGGTTAATTTCACTATATTTTCATGCAATATGCACTTGCACACGTTCTGATGCTTTTTTTACGTATTTAGTACCAGTGGCGCGGCGTCTAGCACAAAATATGCAATTTTGATACTTGGAAATATAAAGACAAGCTTTTATAATTTTAAATGTAATTTTATACATTTGGCTTGATTCGTTGATGAAAAGTATCTTTTACAGGAGAACTTTAAATTTCTTTCCAGAAGTTTTATCTTATGCTTCAAATTAATGGCTCCGATCTGAGGACTACTGATTTTCTGCTGTGTTGCACTAAAATATCGTGAAAATATACACCATTGCTTGTAGTCAACAAATTAGCACCGTCTTTTGAAGCAATAAACCACTACAGTGAACTCTCACTTATGCGCCGGGCCAAGGGACAAAAAGAAAAAGGCACATAAGTGAGAGAGTATGCATAGGTGAAAAAGCCTATTTAAAGGACTAAAACGCAACATAGGTTCTAATGAAGGAATTGAAGAAAAATGTTTTTATAGAAAAGAGACACAATACAACGGTTTGGCAATTACTGTAACGTAACTACGAGGATAAAGTGAAAAAAAAAGTAGCATACTTAATTACAAACTGTTCCTATTAAAACGATACATAATAAATAATTTCCCTTTCTGAACTTTATTACATTCGAAAAAATGCCTTCCGTGAGCAATAAAGTTGAAAGATTTAGGAGGAGAGTGAAGAAAAATGCTTATTTTTTAAAAAGAAATTCAGTTTTTTACATTTCAGTTAAAGTTCGGCTCATACGTGAAATATTTATCTTTAGAGCGACACATAAACGAATGATACTATCATTATTTTGATATGGAATGTACTGGGACCATTTAAAATTGTCGTATAAGTGAAAAAGGCGCATAAATGAGGCGGCGTATAAGTGAGAGTTCACTGTACTTTCTTTTAGTGTACTCAAAGGATTCCGTCAAAGACAGCAGTATCTTCTTCTCGTGTCAGAACACTTTTACTTATTACCCCATCATCTTCGACACGCCAGTGCCATGCGTGCCTGACAAAGTAGAGGGCTATTGTCCTGAATGAACTGTCTGGGCTCATACTTATCCCCGGACCAAGATAATGGTCCACAACCCTCGCGCCAGCCCCCCAAGTCGAAGTGTCAATAGTAGCGCCGCTCGTGCCAGGATGGCACTTCGAGGAGAAGTTTATGTCCTTTATCTGATGCCGCGAAGGTAAACAGGAAACTTGTGTCGCACCCCTTCCAGGGACCTTCCCCTCCATCTTCGAGGATTCTGGAGGACCAAAAGACAGCTTTATGGAATTCTTGCAGTGGAAGATAATCCACAGAGCTCTTCTTCTAATGCACGACGTCTCCAGGAATTGAGATATATTCGTCGTGCCAGGAAACAGTACATGTGCACTTTATCTTGACATCAGTTGGCTTCGTGCTGGGGACAAAGAAGGTGATATTTTTGTGCTCCCTGGTCTCTTTCCACCTCATTTATTCGTTTTCTGGGTGGGTGAAAGAGGTTCTAGAAAATCGCCTCTTTCTTCACTAGATAGGCTGAACGTTAGGTCTTTTGAATTTAAATCTCAGACGGGGCGAGATGAAGGTCCTGTCTCCTTAGAATGGGGTTTAAATGCCAGACTTTTAGAGCGCTTGTGTGGTGTAAATGCGAATCTTCTTAGCGATAACATTGATACATGCCTACAGCAAATTCTAAATGCTGTTTTCGCTGTCGTCGAATAACCATTTGAGATGGATTTTTTCCTTGATTGTGTTACCAGTGGCGTAGTTGCCATGTCGCAACTATCATGGATGCGAGGAGTTCTCAATCTCATAGGGGCCCCAAAGGGAATTCAAAAATGCTCAAAATGAATGCTTTACATAATCCTGCCACAGACAAAAGGCTCCCAAAAGTGTGCAACGACGGACCCAAAATCTTAAAATTATTCACTGAGTGTTACCCTCAGTGGGGGCTTCATCAAGCCACATTGGAGCGCTTGGCGTAGACTTAATGCAGGGCCTAATTACCCAAAAGGCTCAGGAAACTTGATCTTCCTCTCAAAATTTTAAAATAGATCAAAAATGACTGCAAAACCGTCTCCTAAAATAAGTGTCTGTTTTTAAAGAGCTAACAAACATTAGAACTGGTTCAACAAAAGAGTTTGAAAGAATTTAAGTTCAGCTCCCATTTCCTAAAATGTGGTCACATGCTGTTTTTAACTGTGAGATTTGACCAAGCGTTGTGGTAATCTACTTTTTTCCCATTTAAGTAATTTTCTGAAGTGATACATCTACTTCAACGGGGAGAGAATAATGTTTAACCTGAATTCTGATGGGCTCCTTTTGAAAATAATGGTTTAAGCATTTGTGAATTTTAAAAGGTAAAAATTGGGAATCCCCAAAGTGACACTGAGCTTCCCCTGACTTATGAGGTTAACCCTTTAACTGACAAGTTATTTTGATTTTTAACACTTTTCCAAGCACAAACCCGAGAAACAGTCGGGTTTGACAAAGAGATGAAGCCGAAATAAACGTCTCCCGATATATATTCGGGTATAACAATACGATGCACTCAAAAAATAAATAAATAAATAAATAAAATTGCCCCGAGTAATACTCGGGTGTGACATTTTCGAAAACCAGCTGTGCCCGAGACTATCTCGGGCATGACAGTTAAAAGGTTAATCAGGCCGAAAGCTCACGCTGGCCCTCTTTTATCTCAATACGCAACATACCATTATTTCCACATTCCGAACACAAATTTCGAGCAGTAATTTGTATAGTAGCTTACTTTTCAGAGGTTAAAATTGAAAATGTTCATGGTTTCAATGCAACTAAAAGTTCTCCGAATTTTTTTTTTTCTTTTTCAAAAGCAATATTTATTCTTTTTGTGCAAACTGCAATACAACTGTAATGTCAAACTGTTCGAAGTTTTAAATGCATTAAATGTTTAATTTAAACCACAAATAATAAAGAAATTGATGAAAAAGGAAAATATTACATATTTTAACCAACATTAATTTAAGAAACAATAGTTTTAACTTAGTAAACTTTGCAAATTACAATCTGGGAAGCAATAATTCTAATATGCTTTTACAAACATATTTGAACTGTAGTTACTTTTACAAAATGTGCAAGTTCTTAAAAAAATCATTGGTTTCTGTTAGTGATGTGCCGGATATCCGTATCCGCGGAGCTCCGCAGGGAAAAACGATCCGGATCCGGATCTTTTTCGGCGGATCTCAAACGGATCTTTTGCATCATTATTATTATTTTATTATTATTATTATTATTTTTCTTGAAATTCTTAAAAAAATAGCAATAAAATACTATTAATTTACAAAAAAAAAGTTTTCAGCCTTTATAGGCATGAATTAAGTACTAATGTAAAGTGTATTAAGTACAAATGTTCAGTATTAATTAAATTGTTTATAATTAGATTGAAATTTAAATCTTCATGATATTTTAATTGAAATAATTATTTTAATAGAATGCGCAGTTTGTTTTAACATTAGACGAAACCAGGGTTCGGAAATATCATGAAACTTTCGAAAATAACTGAAGGAAAGAACTGGAGGACTGTAATTTAATGTCATAAAAATGTAACATATAGCATACTAATACTATTTATTGAGTATTATATTCATGTTTCCTGTAGAACTGAAATAGCATATTTACATGTGCATGTGCCCTGTAAAATTCACAGCAAATAATAAGCGTGAAATAACATGCAAAATATATCATATATTTTGTGATGCAGGGGTGCCCATCCCCCCAAGCTCAATGGCGCAAATCCCCCCCCCCCAAAAAAAAAAATTCAAAACTCTCTTGTGCTTTTTAGCCTACTTTCCCGTTAAAAATAAAAGAAAGACGAAAAAAGTATTAAAAGTAGCTTAATGCATCTAAAAAATATCGCCAAGTCCAAAAAATATCGCCAAGTAAAAAAATAAAGAGGTAAAATGAATATCGAAAAATTAAAAATTTGAAAGTAGGGTATTGAGATGGGGAATTTGTGTGTCGGTCTGTCGGTCGGTCGATCGGTAGGTCTGTTTGTCCCCCCCTAATAACTTTTAAATGAACATTCCGACTTGGACAAACTTTTTTTTGTTGGAAAGATCTCGGCGAGTACAGCTCATTCCCATATTTGATTTTTTGATTTGAACAATTTTTAGTTCAACTTTGAGCCGTTCAAATAACCGGTCCCGCGATACTAACTTTTGAATGAACAGTCCGATTTGAACAAACTTTTTTTGTTCGAAAGATCTTTTCAAGGATACTTCATTCCCGTACCGACATTTTTGATTTGAACAATTTTTTCGTTCAACATTGAACCGTTCAAACAAGCTCTCACCCCTAATAACTTTTGAGTGAACAATCCGATTTAAACAAACTTTTTTTTTGTTCGAAAAATATCGGCAAGGATACTTCATTACCGTATTTAAATTTTCAATTTGAACATTTTTTCGTTCAACATTGAACCGTTCAATCAACCTTTCTCCACCTAATAACTTTTAAGTGAACCGTCTGAATTGAATAAACTTTTTTTGTTCGAAAGATCTCGGAGAGACTCGTTCCCATATTTCACTTTTCAATTTGAACCATTTTTCGTTCAATGATGAACCGTTCAGAAATTTTTTTAACATGAGCGCCTACTGGGAAATTTAAATTGAATGTTGATTCTAAACTTAAAGGCGGATTTCCTTCAAACTAACTTTGTAAGAAAACAGTTTTGATAAAAAATGTATGTTAGGTACTTTTCTGAAAAATCTTCTGTGAGGACTCTCATTCCGACTCCGACTCCGCAAACATGGCGGAAATGCAGGCTCAGAAAAAAATGACTGACTGGGCAGACGATTTTTTGTTTATTTATTCATTTTTTTTGTTTAATTTATTATTATTATTTTTATTTATTTATTTTTTTTTTTGGCAGACGATATTTTTTTTGATTACAAAAATTGT
This sequence comes from Uloborus plumipes, assembly GCA_038373865.1. Taxonomy (NCBI): domain Eukaryota; kingdom Metazoa; phylum Arthropoda; class Arachnida; order Araneae; family Uloboridae; genus Uloborus; species Uloborus plumipes. The sequence goes on from JAXGGA010001684.1 coordinate 40,944, forward strand.
TCATTCACGAGAGCATTTTATTCTTTACTTATATTTAACAACTGGCAACGGATTAAAAATAAAATTTGAGACATTTTATTAACGAACGAGGTTTTTTTTCTTTCTTCGATAAAATGTGTTTTGATGTTCTTTATACTTTTATTATTTTTTCATTTTTTTTTCATTTGAAAACGATTGTGAAATTTTTCTACGGAAGAACTATAGCAGTTACATTCTTTAAAAGGTGCGACAAAACTTTATTTACTCGTTTATTTACTTTTTACGTGTCCTGATGAGAGGGGTATATTTTGCTTTTAGAAATCAGCTTTAAGTGTTATAAAGGTATGTTTGACATAATTTTCAGTTTCAGATATTCAAGAGAATATTGATTAGATGCTAGATTGCCTATGTCGATGTACGGGAAAGTAGGCTCGTTTAGTTCTTGACAGAACTTCTTGTTATTTTTATCCCTCTTTTTTATTTTATTCACTTTTTTAAATATTATTTATTTATTTTTTAAGTTATTATTATTTTTTTAAATATTATTTATTTTTTTTTTAAATTATAACTATTATTTTTTTTAAATATGTTATTAATTTTTAAAAAGTGCGGATTTTGCGCAGAATAGAATCGCTTATTTTTCCTTCCAGACATTCTAAGCACACACACACAAATTAATAAATAAATAAGTAATAATAAAGAAATAAAAGAAATAATTTTAATTTTAAAAATAAATTAATGAATAAATTTTATTCAAAAAATCAGCAAATGATTTAAATTAAAACAATAAATTTATAAATTATTTAAATAAATAAATAAATTAGTTTAAAAAAATCCCCCCCCCCAAAAATTTTGATGGTGCAACATGCGCCATAATCCCCCCCTGTGGGCACCCATGTTGTGATGTGCCGGATATCCACATCCGGTATCCGTATCAGCATATCTGCATTTTTCCCGATCCGGCACATCACTAGTTCCTATGCAGACACTTCTGTCGCTAAAAGCTGTCTCGTTGCTCAAATGAACCAAATTCAAATCCAATTTTCTTATCCTATTGTCAGAAAAAGGCGAAAACAAATAAACTTTCATATGAAAAGTCTAAATTAGGCTTCTCCTTATTTCACAAACTGGCGTAATAAAAACAAAGACAATTTATTTATAAACCGCCATCTTCTAATCTTCGCTTCAATTGTTTGATAAACAAGAAAAATCATAACACAACTGATAAAAATAGCGAGAAGTACAAAAGAAGGAAAATAATTCAGTGCTGCTGAACTCATTTTCTGCTAAGGTCCTCAAATGCCCGGACCCCCCAAAGAGTCAGAAAAGAGCAAAGTCTAAAAACCCATCTCAACACACTTCAAGACTATGAAATCTTCACTCTTATCTCATTATTGTTTTTTTTTTTTTCGTTTATTCCTGTGACTTTACTTCTTTGGGCGAGAAAGAAGAAAAAATTAACAACCCAAACAAGAGAAAAAAGGTTGAAAGTAAAAAACAAAAAATGGTGAAGGTGTTTACGGATTGGAAGAAAAGTTTCTCAGAAATCCACTTCAGTTCTTTTGCTTTTTATTATCACTATATATTCATTTCACTTCAGTTTCGTTTTATAAACGGGCGGGCGATCTTTTATTTTTGTCTTTTCTGTAATAACCACAAGCTCTGCAATAGGTGAAAATATTTTAATTAAAAAAAATATTTTAACGCTTAAGAGTGGGTAAATTTTGCAAATAATAAATATTTATTATGTGCGATTGAAAGTGCTGTGATTACTAAGAGTAAAATATATCAATAAATATTTTAGGAAAACGTCTAAAGAACTAAAGCTTATTTTCTCTTTAAAAACTTTTCTAGACCACACGCAAATATCCTTTTTTTCTCTTTTCTCCCTATAACGAAAATTAATTTATCAACAAAATCATATAAAATTCTTTGATTAAAAAGCTTCAAAGTTATATATAATTTTAAAATTCAACTAAAATGGATAAGAGAACGTTAAAAGAAATTTATTTAATAGTTTCTACTTATCTGTGACGTAATTCATTCATTTTATTCAAAGATAATTTGAAATTGTGTGCCTTATACGTAATAGAATACGTAGTGCCTACGTAAATAGAAAAAAAAAAAAAAAAACAGTGATTACTTTTACTGTGTAAAATGACAAAGGAACCACCCTTTTTTGACACGAGGGACAATCGTGTCAAAAAAGTGAAAAGTAAAAAGTAAAAACTTAAAAAAATTATTTGTTTGAAAAAAAAATGACTTCACACTTTAGAAGTCAACTGTTGCGTTATTTCCAAAAAAAATGTACGATTTGAAATTGTGTGATTTATTTTTCTACATGTATAAAAAAAATCCCACAGTAATTACTTTTACTGTGTAAAATGACAAAGCAACCACCCTTTTTTGACACGAGGGACAATCACATAAAAAAAGCGAAAATAAAAAGTAAAAACTTAAAAAAAAAATACTTGTTTGAAAAAAAAATGGCATCGCACTTTAGAAATCAAATGATGTGTAAATAATAATAAAAAAAAGTTTAATGCTTATTGAAATTGTTGCATTTTGATAAAATGTATGAGCTGTCATGCTGTTTTACCGTGGAATGAACCTTTTATGCACAAACAATTGGTACTTGACTATGCACAAAAAATGGTTAAACATTAAATAAATAAATAAGTAACTAAATGCTTCAGCATAGTACTAACATCAGAATAAATGAAAGTAATCAAAAGTGTCGAACCCGACTAGTACTAGTTTGGCGAGAGTAACCTATTTCCTTAATTTATTTTTTATGTAGAAATAGCTGTAAAATAAAAATTAAAAAAAAAAGAAGAAAAGAAAATAAACATGATATTGTTTCTTAATCGTTCAATAAGGAACAGCTTTCGTGACTCATTTATTGCCAGCAGTCAAAAATTCTAATGATGTATGTTTTATCAGTAATACTGAGAGTCATTCGGTTCCAGTCCGTACCATTACAGAAACTATTTAGCAAATGAATAAAAGATATTCACGAGTTCTTATTTCCACGGTCCTATGATTAACGGAACCAATCAATAGCCCGTCAAATCACGTTTCAATCCTGTGATTAGAATGTTTCTGTAACAGTATTGACATAAGATTTTTTTCTCCTTATTATCCATGTCAAATAATTCAAGAAATGTTAATATAACACAGCGGTGAGAACAATAACAACGTAATCAATTAAATAAAATTGATCAGTTTATTGATAGTTTGTCTTATATAAACCTACAATCCGGAACAACAAGAGTCCTTTAATGTGATTTAAAACTACACTGCAAAAAATAAACCGTTGTTTCTACAGTATAATACTGGAATAATGGTAGCAGAGGTTCCAGTTTAAAACTGTAATATGTACTAGGGATGCACCGATAAGCAAATTGGCCGATTACCGATTACCGATTAATCGGCTGTTGACAATCGGCTGAGCCGATTAATGATAAGGATAATTGTTTTTCTACTACCGATTTTACCATCACTGTTTTTTTATCTCTTATACAATTCCAAGTTTAGAAATAGTAAATAATTTATTTCTGGGAGAAGATTTTTTTCCATTTTCCTAGTTTTCACAAAATAATTTCAATATTTTATCAAATTTCTTAGAACCAATTTTCATATTAGTGTCAATAATATTATCAACACATTGTTATTTATGTTAGTTGGAAATAAAAATTTATAAAAAAAAGGAGGGGTGGGGGAGTGTGCGGTGAACACTCCAATTTAGGAGTGCTTTTAATTTATATATTTTAGTAATTAGTAGCAATTTAATTCAATACTTTTATTCTTTGAAAATTAGAGGTTGACTGAAATCACTGTGCTAAGGAGAAAACTATCGCCAGATGAAAAATGTTGCACCATTGTCTATGTATATTTATTATTTATTCAAAGTAGGAGAATTAATTAAAAAAAAAACTTTATATCAACTGTGAGGATTATTATTACTGTTAATAAAATTATTCATCATAGTTTCCTAGTGAAAGTATACTTTAAAGAATAATATCTGAAAAATATTTTTCAGCCGATTAATCGGCCCGATTTTGCCGATTATTGATAATCGGCAAAGTGGCCGATTGTGGCCGATTAATCGGTACCGCCGATTAATCGGTGCATCCCTAATATGTACAATAATAAACTGTAAAACTAAAAATTTTAGTTTGTTACTGTAAAGCAGCATTTTTACGGTTTATTACCATACTTTTACCGAGTATTACCCCAAAATTAGCTGTATTGTACTGTAAAAACAACAGTATAATACTGGCAGCAGAGGTTCCAGTTTAAAACTGTAAAATGCATAGTAATAAACTGTAAAATTAGCATTTTTACCGTTCATTACTGTAAAGCAGCAATTTTACAGTTTAATAGTGTAAAATTAGCAATTTTTACAGTTTGTTACTATTAAATTATCTGTATAATGCTGCGAAAAAACATCCATTTTTTACAGTGTACAGTACATAAGTAAACTAAGGGCCCTGCTCCACATCAGCGGAAAACGCGAGCGTAAAGCAGAAACATAAAATGGATTAGGGCATGCACCACATCGACGTAAAGCAGAAAAAATAGGCAGAAGCGTAAAATGGATTCAATGGTGTTTCTATGGAAAGTACCCGGATTTTCGGTTTCTGCCTTCAGTTTCGGTCGCGTTTTACGCTGATGTGGAGCATGGCCCTTACATAGTGTTCCTATGGAAAGTACCCGGATTTTCGGTTTCTGCCTTCGGTTTCGGTCGCGTTTTACGCTGATGTGGAGCAGGGCCCTAAGAGTACTCATTTTCATAAAAATAATTTTAACAAAATATCTTAAAGAAATTTTCCTTTAAAAGAAGTCCCCTTTAATGTCCTCAGTATGTATAAGGTAGTGGGTCAAAGAAGATTGGGGAAGGGGGGATAGGGGCGAGTCAGATGGGCGGCAATCCTCTTTTTGTTTTTGGAAAATTTAGCTGCATTATTAGATTTTAGCGTTATTCTTGATAAAGTGATCTTCTTAAAAAATTTTGGAACAGATTACGAAGAACGCCTAAAGATTTGACATAAGAATTACACAGAAAGCTAAAAGTTCATGGTCTTAAAGAAAATAATTCAAGGAAAAGCAATATAATGGCTGTGATGAAACGGGACTATATGAGTACCATTCCGTCACAGGCGTTTTATTGCTTATAATTTTCTTAAAAATGATCAACTTTAACTTTTCTACGTAATTATTATGACAGTTCTGTATTGTTGTACCAAAAAAAAAAAAAATCCTAGCTTGCTTTATTTGTATTTATGGAACAAAACCTATTGATAAAACTGCTTCAAATGTCACGTGCCGTCATATGGAATGGCCCTTCAGCCTCCTGTATTTTTAAATTTTCAGGTATGGAAATTGGCTTAGTAAAATATGATGAAATTTTGGGAAAATTAGGAAAATAGAGAAAAATAAATCGTCTCTCAGAAATAAATTTGAAGCTATTTTTAAAATCGTAACTGTGAAAGGAAAAAAAAGTGATGGAGAAAGTAGTAGTTTAATAATAATCATGAGCAATAATCGGCCTTGCCGATTAATCGGTAATCGGCCAATTTGCTAATCGGTCCATCCCTAATTTTAAGTTTGCTTTTTGGGCATTTTCTTTTTAAGCACCACTTATCTTTATCGTGGAATGGATGAATTCGGAAGGAAATGGAGTTGTTTACAACTTCCCCGGATCAGTGGAGTTCTAAGTTCCCTCTCATCATGGGTTTCCGATTAAATAAACTTTGCATGTGGTTATCGCGATAAACATTGTTTCAATCTAGAAAATGTCAACACGTTTTACCCCCAACGGGTGTGGAATGCTTTTGTGGTATCTTTTAACATTGATAGATAATTCGATCAAATTAGCAGATGACGTCAAGCTATCGAAGTAAAAAAAAATGAAAAAAAAAAAAAATCTTTTGTTTAATTTGTTGAAAAGTTCCGTTTTCAGGTAAGTAATGGCTGGAAATATACTGGAAGTACTAAAATGGAAAATAGGATTTGATTAATATATGAAAATAAAAGTAACTGAAATATATGTTTTGGAAGTCCAATAGCTTACATTTTATGTATAGTTCCTACTAGCAATGCGACATCGATGGCAAAACATCGATGTTGGAAATTAAAACATCGATGGTATTAAAAAAATATATCCAGTGAGATAGATACTGCAACTTCTGATTAACGATGTAACTTATTTTTTATCACATATTTTTCAAGCTTTTACGAATTACATAAATGTACATAACTTTTCACAGAATAAATAACTATTATGTAATCTTTAAAAAAAAATATTACGGATCTACAACAGTTTCAGTAAATTTTAAGCAATGTTTTCCGATTTGTGGGACGCGCATCCCTCGATATGCATAGAATTATTAAAAGAGGGGCATGCAACTAGGGATAGGCATTTTGCAGACAAAAGGGTATTTTTTCCAGGACAGCGGCAAAAAGTTGTAAAAACCTTGCAAAAATGGCAAAAACTGAAAAATTGGCTGATTTTTAAACATGTGCAAAGGAGCAGTATTATTCTGTACATAATCCAACTGGGACTTCAATCAAACAGACAAGAGTTTTCAATATTAATTTGAATGTTAAAATATTTTTAATAACTGGAACAAAACTTGAAAAAGGTTGGAAATGCGAAATGGATACTATTTCAAAACTTGCTTTTGCAATGTAACATTTAAAGTGGAAAAAATTTTTTGATACATCGAGAACTCAACTCAATTCGAATGAGATTAAACTATTTTGTGAGCAATTTTTAAATGAAGTTATAGTTTAGTGTTACTTTCCAGTTTTACCCTTTTACGTATACTTCTCGTACATATTAATCACAGTTCCTTCTTTAAATTACAATTATTCTGCTAAATTGGCATTATTTCTATTGGTATTGGTATTATGTTAAAAAATAAACTAAGAGATGAGAACTTGTCATTTGACTTGTTTAATATTATTAAACCTAAGTCAGAAAGTTTTATTTGCTCTCCACTTATGTTTCACATTCACAGTATTGATTAAAAAGCATTTTTCTAAAACAGTAATAAAGTAGCATTTAAGTTTGCTGTTTCAGCAATGTATTGAATATTTTAGTTCAAAAACATAAACACGATTGAAGTTAAAATTTCTAGAAGTTAAACTAGAGCTACATGCGATCCCCGTAAGTAAGCACGTCTATTTTTGCCAATCTGGCAAATATTACTATAATTGCGCTTTTGTCAGGACTTGTCTCACCGAGTTTTTTCCATCGTGTTTTCTCACTTTTGGCAAAAATGAGCCAACCTCCTTCATGCAACTACAATCGAACCTGTTTATCTCAAACCTGTCTATCTCGAGAACCTCTCTATGTGGACATTTTTCGATTTCCCTGCTTTTGCTGCATAAATTAATGTTTTTTCTCGTGTTTATCTCGAATGATTTTCCTCGAAAACCTCTATATCTCGAATTTCGACGACTCTCATGTTTGAATTTCATCTCCAGCCACCTTTATCTATGGTATGATTTGGAGGCAAAAATTTTGCACAATCATTTAAAGACTATGGCAGGGATTCAAGTGAAACACCATTGCAATCGCTTCGAATTGCAATCGCTATTGGAAGTGAATTACATTATCATCAACTTAACTTGGAACTAACGTCACTACGGGTGGAGCCAATAAGAGCTCACAAGCAGTCGGTGATCTCCTCTTATTCGCCAAGTAGGCTGTGACGTTTTATCTAGCTCGTTTTCATAGGCAAACGTCACGCTGACGTCACGATGTTTTTATCAAGAAACGTTCTAATGTAATTCATTTCCAGCAGCGATTGTAATTAGCGATCGCCTGTTTCACTTGAATTCCTGCCTATGTTCGTACTTAAAGGTATGCATTAACTTGCTATCGATATAGTAATCACAATTAGTAAAACGTGACTCACAACCTGTCATACAGTAAAATACTCAACAATATCAATGCAAAACAATCTATTAAGTATTTGACTTTGTTCCCATTGCTTATTTTTATAAATTTTATCACTACCTCTGTATCTTAAAACCTCGTATCTCGAATTTTTCTTCTGTCCCGTGAAATTCGAGATAGACAGATTTGACTGTATTGCCAAAATTTGAAAAAAAAAAAAAAAAAAAAAAGAATCAATGACGGAAAGAGAGTAAAATGTCATCGCTATGGCATTCGATGGCATATTTTGCTGGTGAAAACTATATTGTCTGAACTGAAATATTGTTGGATTGTTGGTCCGCCTCGTCACCAAAAATTTACAATGTGGCCCTCGAGTAAAAAAGGTTGGAGACAACTGCTCTAAGCCATCTATTTCCTGGCGTTTTTTCCTGGCCCATCGATTTCCTGGCGAGCTCCCCTCCCTTAAGGACTTTCCACCGCTAATTTTTCGATATTGAAGTTCGTAAAACGAAATTTTTGACGAGTTTTAATGATTTCCGGGGGCTCTCTCCCAGAAATGTTTCGGACGAAATTTTTCTGCTTAATATTTGCTAACCAGTATATATAATAAAAAATAAGTAATAAATATTTATCGCCCCTCCTTTGAAAAATTTCTCGGTCCTCCTGTTATTTAACAATCCAACAATTCTTAAATCGCGGAACATATAGAAAAACACTCATAAACTTCAGCAACTTTATACTTTAGTCTCAACATTTAGGAAGATAAACTTCTCTTCTTAACCTGAATCACACGTATCTGTTTATCCTCTTGAGTTCGATGATTATTGTTGCTAGATTCATCGAGGCAATGACCTATAGAGCGCAAGGACGACTGGGAAACGTCCTTGCCGATCAAAGAACAAAGATGAATCGGCTTTCTCCAGCTTCCGACCACGTGACAGGAGACAAGGGTAGGAAAAAAAACTGCATTTGATCGAGCTTATGGAATGGGTGACAATAAAGCAAGGATCTTCAGTTTTAGAATTTAAAAAGGGGCTATGGTTTGACGCTTCAACGGAGCTAATTTCTCCTTTATGCAAACCAACGACAAACAATGAAAAACTTTTAAAAAAGGAATTTTTCTTAATTGCTTCTTGAGATAAAAAGCAAATGTTCATCGAGTAATCTCTCCTAATCAGATAAATTGTTAAGAAGCATTCATTTTCTTCTGAAATTCGGGATTGACTTTCATCAAACTTATGGAATGAGTGAGAATAAATAAAGGATATTCAGTTTCAGAATTTGAAAGGGGCGATGGTTTGACACTTCAACAAAGCTAATTTCTCCTTTATGCAAATCAAACGACAAAAAAAAAAAAAAATTAAAGATTTTTTCTTAATTACCTCTTGAGATAAGAAGCAAATAATCTATCGTATTAGCCACTTCCTTGTCAGGTAAATTGTTAAGAAGCATTCATTTCTTCTGAAATTCGTGACTGATTTGATCCAGGTTATGTAAAAGCTAAGATTTTCAATTTCGCGATTTGAACGTGGGGATGGTTTGACGCTTCAACGGAGCTAATTCCCTTTGATGCAAACAAACGACAAACAGTTTTTTTTAATGAATTTTTCTAAGTTGCCTCTTGAGGTAAGAAGTAAATGTCTATCAACTTTACTTCCACATCAGATAAATCGTTAAGAAGTATTCATTTCTTCTGAAATTCGCGACTGATTTGATCCAGGTTATGTGTGACAGTAAAAGCTAAGATTTTCAATTTCGCGATTTGAACGTGGGGATGGTTTGACGCTTCAACGGAGCTAATTCCCTTTGATGCAAACAAACGACAAACAGTTTTTTTTAATGAATTTTTCTAAGTTGCCTCTTGAGGTAAGAAGTAAATGTCTATCAACTTTACTTCCACATCAGATAAATCGTTAAGAAGTATTCATTTCTTCTGAAATTCGCGACTGATTTGATCCAGGTTATGTGTGACAGTAAAAGCTAAGATTTTCAATTTCGCGATTTGAACGTGGGGATGGTTTGACGCTTCAACGGAGCTAATTCCCTTTGATGCAAACAAACGACAAACAGTTTTTTTTAATGAATTTTTCTAAGTTGCCTCTTGAGGTAAGAAGTAAATGTCTATCAACTTTACTTCCACATCAGATAAATCGTTAAGAAGTATTCATTTCTTCTGAAATTCGCGACTGATTTGATCCAGGTTATGTGTGACAGTAAAAGCTAAGATTTTCAATTTCGCGATTTGAACGTGGGGATGGTTTGACGCTTCAACGGAGCTAATTCCCTTTGATGCAAACAAACGACAAACAGTTTTTTTTAATGAATTTTTCTAAGTTGCCTCTTGAGGTAAGAAGTAAATGTCTATCAACTTTACTTCCACATCAGATAAATCGTTAAGAAGTATTCATTTCTTCTGAAATTCGCGACTGATTTGATCCAGGTTATGTGTGACAGTAAAAGCTAAGATTTTCAATTTCGCGATTTGAACGTGGGGATGGTTTGACGCTTCAACGGAGCTAATTCCCTTTGATGCAAACAAACGACAAACAGTTTTTTTTAATGAATTTTTCTAAGTTGCCTCTTGAGGTAAGAAGTAAATGTCTATCAACTTTACTTCCACATCAGATAAATCGTTAAGAAGTATTCATTTCTTCTGAAATTCGCGACTGATTTGATCCAGGTTATGTGTGACAGTAAAAGCTAAGATTTTCAATTTCGCGATTTGAACGTGGGGATGGTTTGACGCTTCAACGGAGCTAATTCCCTTTGATGCAAACAAACGACAAACAGTTTTTTTTAATGAATTTTTCTAAGTTGCCTCTTGAGGTAAGAAGTAAATGTCTATCAACTTTACTTCCACATCACATAAATCGTTAAGAAGTATTCATTTCTTCTGAAATTCGCGACTGATTTGATCCAGGTTATGTGTGACAGTAAAAGCTAAAATTTTCAATTTCGCGATTTGAACGTGGGGATGGTTTGACGCTTCAACGGAGCTAATTCCCTTTGATGCAAACAAACGACAAACAGTTTTTTTTAATGAATTTTTCTAAGTTGCCTCTTGAGGTAAGAAGTAAATGTCTATCAACTTTACTTCCACATCAGATAAATCGTTAAGAAGTATTCATTTCTTCTGAAATTCGCGACTGATTTGATCCAGGTTATGTGTGACAGTAAAAGCTAAGATTTTCAATTTCGCGATTTGAACGTGGGGATGGTTTGACGCTTCAACGGAGCTAATTCCCTTTGATGCAAACAAACGACAAACAGTTTTTTTTAATGAATTTTTCTAAGTTGCCTCTTGAGGTAAGAAGTAAATGTCTATCAACTTTACTTCCACATCAGATAAATCGTTAAGAAGTATTCATTTCTTCTGAAATTCGCGACTGATTTGATCCAGGTTATGTGTGACAGTAAAAGCTAAGATTTTCAATTTCGCGATTTGAACGTGGGGATGGTTTGACGCTTCAACGGAGCTAATTCCCTTTGATGCAAACAAACGACAAACAGTTTTTTTTAATGAATTTTTCTAAGTTGCCTCTTGAGGTAAGAAGTAAATGTCTATCAACTTTACTTCCACATCAGATAAATCGTTAAGAAGTATTCATTTTCTTCCGAAATTTGGGATTTTCTTCCGAAAAATGGTCACCCATACCATTAATCAAACTTATGGTATGGGTGACAGCAGTGGCGTATCCAGGAATTGATTTTGGGGGGTGCACATCGAACATCGACACTGTGATGAGAAAGGAAAAAAATCAAGAAATATGGTGAAACTTTAAAAACACAGTATTTCGATTCAAATTTTTTCTATTGAACGTTGCTCAAATATTGTTTTTTTTTTCACAAAAATGAATATCATGCAAGAACAATAAACGTATTACGAAAAAAAAAATCTCAAGCCAAAAGCACTCAAGTCTTCATCGGAAAATTGATAGATCATTTACAATTAAAAAAAAATAGTTGCATGATAAAAAATATTTTTGAAGGTCCGAGAGTACCAAATTTTTTGTACATTTTGGTTTTTATGAAATTTTATTTTATGGTTATTTTTGTTTCATCAATGATAAGATTTTTCTTAACTTATATGCACGCATTTTCTCATGCATATTTTACAAAATGTCCATTTAAACGTCCTTCAGATGTTGGGGAGCGTGGGGGTAAGATTTAAATAACGGGGCAAATTGGAATGTTAAAACATTTTAACTCTTCTGCGCCATCCACCTAGCAATATACTAACTATATTCTTAAACCTATAGTCGATTGGACGATTGCGATTCAAATATAAATAGACTGAAAAATCAAAGGGAATATATACAACTCATTTTCAAAATTTCATACACATATTGTAATATTTTGCACTTTCTGGAAAATTGTTCTTTTTTTTTTTCAGCTTTTACTTACTCCTTTTTTTTTAAATCCCAGATGTGCTCATTGATCAATTAATTCATTCGCATTCCTTCATTAATATTTCAATTTGTTTATTTATTCATTTCTAATAAGACTTTTAATAATAAAATAAAAACTTTCATTCATCCCATGAGAAAAGAATAGAAACTAATCCCTTTTTCTCCAAGGTAAAAATTTACTGCTGAAATGAGCAGTAATGTTTCAATGTAAGTGTTAATATAAAAAACAATTTTTTTTTTAAATGTGCGATAAGTTTTTAAACAAAAATCCAATTTGTCACATTTTGAAAAAAAAAAATATAAGCTGGTGTTTTGTTGATTTTTTCTTTACGATGTAAAATAATAATATGACAATTTGTTCAAAATAATCTTTAAAAAAAAGAAAATAAGAGGAGGAGTAATGCTTAAACACATTTAAATCATTTAAATAATCTGCAATTAATAGGAAGCTTAAACGTCTAACAATGTTTGTGAGAGGCGCGGGTACATCGCTCATTTTCCTCTTACATTTCCACAGAATAACAATTAGTTTTGCTTCTTATTGTCGAAAACAGAAAATAATATGACAATATTTTAGAAACCGTTAAGTATTTTTCATTGAAAAAAAACTGAAGCATATTTACATGAAGGTTACATGTTTTTTCAAAATTCGGTGCCACCATTTTTTATAGTCTTGCAAAATCTTGGGGGGTGCATTGGTCCCTTGGCACCCCCCCTGGATACGCCACTGGGTGACAGTAATGCAGAGATTTCCATTTTCTCAATATAAAAAGGGCAATGGTTTGATGCTTCAACGAAGCTAACTTCTCCTTGATGCAAATAAACGACGCAAAATAAAAAAAATTTAAAAATCAATTTTTCTTAATTGCCTCTTGAGATAAAACGCAAATGTTCATCGAGTTTACTTGCTCATCATATAAACCGTTACGAAGTATTCATTTTCTTCTAAAATTCTTGATTGACTTGATCAAACTTATGGCAAGGGTGACAGCAAAGCAAAGATTTTCATTTTTTTCAAGGGCAATGGTTTGACGCTTCAACGGAACTAATTTGCTGTAAACAAACGACATACAATTTTTAAAAAATAACGGATCTTTCTTAATTGTCGCTTGAGATAAAAAGCAAATGTTTATGGACTAATCGACTTCCTTATTAGATAAATCGTTGAGAAGTATTCATTTTCGAATCGAGTTGTCGAAATTTGACAAACTTGATCAAGTTATGGTGACAGTATGGGTGACAGTAAAGCAAATATTTTCAATTTCACAATTTAAAAAGAACGGATGATTTAACACTTCATTGGAGCTTTAAGTGAAAACGAACGACAAACAATACAAAAAAGGGATTTTTTTTTCTCTCTAATTGCCTCTTTGGATGAAAAGTAAGTGTTTAACGTATTATCCTGTTAATTTTCAAATACATAATTAAGAAGCATTCGTTTTCTTCCGAAATTCGTGTTGCACTTGATCAAGCTTATGTCGTGGGTGAGAGTAAAGGCAAAGCTTTTCGATTTCGCAATTTAAAAGGGGGCGAAGGTTTGACACTTCAACGGGGCTAATTTCCCATAAATGAAAACAAACCGCAAACAAATAAAGAATTTTAAGTATTAATCTTTCTAAATTGCTTCTTGAGATAAGAAGCTAATGTTTATCGTATTATCTACTTTGTCAGATACATCGTTAAGAAATATTTTCTTACGAAATTTGTGTTTGACTTGATCAAGCTTACACATGACACAGTAAGGCACGGAACTTCATAATTTAAAAGAGGTGATGATGGGATATTTAACAGGGCTAATATTTCGCAGTAATTTCCCTTAAATAAAAATAAACGAAGAACAATAAAAAAGGTCAAAAATGAAATCTTTCTAAATTGCCTCTTGAGCTAGGGTGCAAATGTTCATCGAATAATATGCTTTTTTGTCAGATAATTGGTTAAGAAAACTGTTCACTTTCTTCCGAAATTTGTGATTGCCTTGATTAAACTTAGGGGTAACAGTAAAGCAAGGAATTTCATTTTCACAATCTAAAAGGCGAGGTGGTTTGGCGCTTCAAGGGAACTAGTATTGCAATGCTAATCTCCCATAAGTGAATACAAACCACCAGGTGATAAACTTAAAAAAAAAAAAATCTAAATTGCCTGTTAAGAAAAAAAAAAAAGATATATTAATCCTTTAATGCCTGACATTTTTTTCCCAAAGATATTTTGTATACTGGTTACAAACAGTGTTTAATGGACACTAAAAAGAATAAAAAATTATTATGTAAAAATATTTTTTTTATTAAGGAAAGAAAAATCGTCCCTTAAAAGTTACGATAGACTTCAGAGGGTACATACTTTTTTTACTAAAATTTTTCTGCCTACGATATAATATTTAAATAGACACTTTATAAGAAGAAATAAAATCAGCAATGAACATAAACTGGGAAGCTGGGAATAACTTTGAAAACTTAGCTTTTTTCCTTGAGATTGTGAACGATGTCGTTTTTGATAAAGATCATATTGAAACTGCTATAGAACACACTTTTCAATGGTTATGTGCTGCAATCTGTTAATAACGAATTGAAACAATACGAAGGTACTAATTGAACAGTATTATTTGGTTGATTGAAACGTTCATTTTGGGGAAATTCAGACCCTTTTTTGGACCGTCCCTAAAAAGGGACGCTAGGCATTAATGGGTTAAGATTATCACTCGAAAACGTTGCGAGCTCTTTAGACTATGAGGAAGTTCAGAGAAATTCATTGCAACGATTTCCACACAGCACTTGCCTGTTTCCCTTCACACCGAATCCATACTGCCCTCCCCAATCACTTTCTCCTCACAAAAAAAATCCTCAAAAACAAAAATCCCCAAACCCAGTGAAAAAGAAGGTCATTAATTCCCTTAATCCCTACATCTTAATCCTGCGATGAATGACGGCCTCGCACCGTGGGTGGCGTAATCCTCTAATTTACAACTTTCTTCCCCAGTTGAAGCAAGAAGGTAAAGGCTCTAAAAATATTTATAATTCCCCGAAAGCAAAGAAAAAAGAGGCAATTTCTCCTGACAGCTGAATGCGCCATAGTAAGGTGTCATAACAAGGCACAAAGCCGTCGTTCCCGCAAATAAATTAGGATTAGATAACAAATGTTATCTGAATTAGTGATATTACGGATTGTATAAAGAGATGAAAGGATACAAGGTAATTATATGCCTTGCCATGTTACATTTTATTTGCTGAAGTTTTTTTGTTTTTCCTGTTTTTAACTTCTCTCTGTTTTTGAATTAGGGTTTTCAGGCTGTTTGAATGGTGAAGTATATAATTCCTCCTCCCCGGCTTGAAGATGTATTTTTCTTACTGTTAAGTTTAATTTCCAATCGATACTTTTAATTTTCAACACCGCTTAAATGGATGCGGTAGTTCGATAAGATATTGATGCATTTTGTGTATCCATACATTTTATGTATTTCTTACTGCGTCTAGTTGAAAAATTTGATACAAGAGGGGGGCGTCACCCCTTTTTTTCCGGTTTTATGTCTTACATTGAAATGTACGAAGAAAATATTATATTTTATTGTGTTCAAGAAAGAGACATCTTCAATTAATATTGCCTTATTATATCAGCGTTTTTTAATTTTCTTGATTAGTGGAGTCCTTTTTAGTGTCCACTTTTTTGTGGAACCATTGGCTTCTCTTCAACTGTATAGTTTGAATGTGAAAGTTTGACAACTGTTTATTTTCAGTAAAAAAATTATAACTGAATTCAGAAAGTAACTAGAAACCTTAACCCTAAGTTTCTTGAAATACTTTCAAAAACATATTCAAACAAAATCATAAATTTTAGTGAGTATTTTAGTTAGCTATTGATGCGTTTTATTTATATATACACTTTATGTTTCGTACCGAGTCTTATTAAAGACAGTGGACAGGGCCTTTTTTTTTTGTTTGTTTTTTCTGTCCGACATTGAAGTATAGGAAGAAACATATTATCTTATCATCGATTACCAATTTTCTATAAGATATTAAAAGAAAGGAGAAATAGGCTACATTTCTGAAGAAATTTACAAAAAACATTATTTTTTCTTTTCTTTAATTTTGAAACAAAAGTATTTTTTACCATACAAGTCGCATTGTTTTTCTATTGTAACCAAACATTATTTAAACTGCTATTAAAAATCCAATGTTTTTTATTATTGTTGTCTGTATTAGGAGCAAGAGCGTCATGATGATTATTTTTATTTTTGTTTCAGAAACATGAAGACAGCAACACTGCATAGAAAAACGATTATTACATATAATAATAAGAGACCACAATTACTTTTAGTAAAGAAAGTTACTATCAGTGCTTTCCTGCTATGTATGTAAATCATGTCAGTACATCTTTAACATTTGTGTCTGCAACTTTATATTGCTAACATACTCATTTTACGTAAAACATCGTTGTATCCCTTCTTTCCATAATGTACATGAAATTTGAGAAGAGCGAGCATCAGAAGTATATGTTTGGAAACATAAATACTTAATGCAATAAAAGGGCTGATTCTGTTGGTTTAGCGTCATAGTTTGAGTTATCCTTCCTTCCTTAATAGCTACCAAACTGATTGTCAAGAACAGGTATTTAAAATATAGTAGCCGCTTTTGATAAACAGTTGGGTAAATTTTGAGTAATTTTAATTTATAAATAATTATTTTTTAAATTATATTTACACAGTTTAAGATGATTGCCGTAAGAGCTCAATCGAGGTTACAAGAGAAAGTGGTTGTTCAATCGAAAAAACAAAGTATTAACCATGTTTTGTTTCTTCTTTTTTAATGCCATTTGACGGCATTGCCATTTAACGTTGTAGTAAATTCCTTTCACATTTACCATTTGTTTAACAATCAGTGATAAATTTGTTAGATAAATATCGACTTTTTTTAAAAAAATTGTAATCTTAATAAGTATTTCCCTAACACGAAAATATAACTTTAGAGTGCATAAAATTGCCCCTCTTTTAAACTATCAAGACTTGCCCTTTTATGAGAGTCTATTATGCAGGTACTAACTTCATTTCGTGTCTTTTGTACATGAAACATAATTCACAATAACTTATACACGAAACAGAGAATTATATCGAGGAACGGTAAGTAAGAAATAGTAATTGAATTCAGTACAATACCAATCCATAGCAGCATTGTTGACTTATTGCCAAATACTTCTTGATATACGGCTCATTCTGGTGTCTTCAAATTAAGAGTTTTTATCTTCGACTCAACCGCCGTCATAAATCAGTTAGAGGAAAAAAGAGCAATCGGATTGAGGTAAAATACATGTCTTTTAAATTGCTACCAAAGAAAGACCAGTTGCAATAAGCAATCTCTAATTATTGGGCACTTAATATTCATACCATGCCCCAATCATCGATTGGAATTCTTGGGCAAAAACTTACCCAAAACCAGAAATATTGCTAAAGGAAAATAAATGTCTTTTAGAGTCTGGACCGAAAGTAGCAATTTATTTTCAATGCTCCCCTAATTTCAGGAGGCCCTTGTTAAGAATATGAGCTTAATGGAGCTAATACCCATCTTACGAGGCTTATTACAAGAGTATTTATTCTATTACTGTAATTGCCAGGTCCGAGATAATATCTGCGTGTTAAGGAATGTGCGTGGAACCGATTTTTTCCACCAAGTGCCGGGTGGTCTGGCGTGAACCCCTCCCCCCGCGGTCGTTTTGTGATATACCATGGCGATTAATTTGCTCACTTCTATGGTCATTAAGACATCAAAATCGTCGCTTGCAGGCGCGTTGTGGGGACCCTGCCAGTGGCAGCTGTAATTTCTCATGGCTTCTTGTGAAATACCACCAGGTTGTAATTATTTGAAGAAAACATGGTAATGCGATGCAGAATAAAGATAATGATTGGGTGTTGTTCCCTGACATCTTAATCGCCCACAAACAGTAGCAATTAATCATTCCGAGCTGTGGTGGCTTCTTCAATTTCTACACTGATTACCCTTCGAGGTTGGAAATTAGAATTTTACTTTCCTGGTTTTGAGTGACTGAATCAGCCATTAAGTGCCTTCCTTCTTTGAACTTTCATTCGCCATTCAGTTTATGGACGGTAAAAAATTCTAGCCAGTTCATTAAAAAAGCCATTGCATTAATACATATTAATTTGAAGTTAAAATGTGTCTGTTTAATTTTTAATTAGTTTATGCCTAAGCTGTTGGATTCTTCGATTTCTGCACTGATTCCCCTTCGAGGTTGGAAATTAGAATTTTACTTTCCTGTTTTAGAGTGACTGAATCAGCCATCCAGTGACTTGACTCTTTGGACTTACATTCTCCATTTAGTTTATGAATTACAGAAAAGTTCAATCAGTTAACTGAAAGATGGCATTGTATAGTTAAAATGTGTCCATTTAATTGTTATTTAGTTCATTTTCCGAGCTATAGTGAATTCTTCAATTTCTACCCTGATTGCCCTTCGATGTTGGAAATTAAAATTTTACTTTCCTGGTTTTGAAAGATTGAACCAGGCATCCAATGGCTTGACTTTTTGGACCTTGTTTCAACTCAGTTTATTAATTGCTGAAACGTTTATTCAGTTAATTGAACGAGTCATTGGCACCAGGAAAGTAACAGGACCAGGACCTTTCGAGGTCCGAAATTTGAATTTTACTTTCCTGGTTTTGAGTGACTGTAAAGGCCGTCCAGTGTCTTCATTCTTTGGACTTTCATTTGCCATTCAGTTTACGGATGGTAAAGAAGTCTATCCAGTTATTACAAAAGTCATTGCATTAATACATTTATCATTGAAATACGTCCTTTTACTTTCCCTGTTTTGATCTCCACTGGCTTCACTCTTTGGACTTTTATTTCCATTCAGTTTATGAATTGCAGAAACATTTAATTAGTTAGTGGAAAGAGTCTTTGCATATTAATACATATGCATTTATAGCTAAAATGTCCATTTAATTGTTATTTAGTTCATTTTCAGAGCTGTAGTGAATTCTTCAATTTCTACACTGATTACCCTTCAAAGTTGGAAATTAATTTTACTTTCCTGGTTTTGAAAGATGGCACCAGGCATCCAATGGCTTGACTCTTTTGACCTTCTCTCCGTTCAGTTTATGAATTCCTCGTTTTGAATCACTGAATTGGCCATCCAATGACTTCACTCTTTATACTTTCATTCGCCATTCAGTTTATGGATAGTAAAAAAGTCTAGCTAGTTTATTAAAAAAATCTTTGCATTAATACATACATTTATGGCTATAATATGTCCTGTTACATTCACGTTTCTATATCCAATGACTTGACTCTTAGAACATTCATTCTCCATTGAGTTTATGGATGGAAAAAAAAGATCAGCCAAATTATTATAAAAAATCATTGCATTAATTCACATACATTTATAATCAAAGCATTTCGTTTAAACTGTTATTTCATTCATCTAAAATGTAAAACATTTTCTGCATCATCTTTTGCATTTTACACAGATACGGTTTTGTAACCTCATTTGTCCTGCTACACTAAGAGAGGATAATAAAAACAATGGTACACGTGTGTTTCCCCCTACATTTTGAAACTCGTAAATTAGTTTGAATCTTGAAATTTAATTTTGTAAACATACCTTTAGCTCAGTGAAATCAGATTTTTGTTTACTGCAAGAAATCAAACTTTAACGTATTTTTCTCATAGACTAAATTTAGAGTTGGTTTTCTTTACAAACGGCACTTTTTCATATAAAAAAAAAACAGGGAAAACATAGTATTTCTTCCCTGCTTCGGCTTTTTTGGAACTTCGTTTTCTAAAAAATCTCTTCTCAAGACAGGAATGCATGCTAAAATTTTAATAAAATACTAAGGCATCTATTTTCAAAGGAAGAATGTTCATGTCCTCTATCAGGGCTTAATTTGCATGGGAGCCCACGGAAGCTGTGCTCCGGTATTTCTTGTAGATGTGATGTGGAATTTAAACATATTGGACCTAATTCAGGTTTATTGATACATTAAAATGTTTTCTAAAGGCAGGAATGCAGCTTCTTTTGTTAGAATTGAAACTGTACTCCCTATACTAAAATGCAACATAAAAATTAAAGAACCGGTTTTGCCATAGCAGCAACCGTTTTCCGCATTGATGGAGTACATAATTTTGAAGCATTAATACATGCAGCTTCCATAACGAATTTTATCCAAGTTAATGTGGTTCATTCTCAACAAAAAAATCCATGCATAGGTGATAACCTAAATCTTAAAGGCAATACTTATGGAAAGATTAGTTGAGGATTATCCCTTTCAAAACGTGAGAAAGTATTGTTTGTATTTTTCCTCTCATCAAATTATTTGGGCTGACTATGTAGAAATGCTAATGAAATTACCTAAGAGCTGATTTGACTCAGATAGAATAGTTAATTACGCAGGTTTTTGCTTATGTGCTCACCCGACACCTGTTGAAAAATAGGTTGCGAAATTTTTTTTTTTCGTAGTTTGGTACTTATTATATTGAAAGTTTGATTTTGATTTTTTGCAACTATTTTTGTAGATAACCTGTATGTCTCAATTAAATAAAAAAGAAAATCTTTAAACATTTCCTGAAAAACATTGATTTCAACCAAGTTCTTTCCGACAATTCCAAGTTTCATCTAATACAAATTTCTCTTAGTAAACTATTGTGTGTCAGATCGAGCAGAAGTTATTCCACTGTCAATACACACTGTCTCGCTCTCTCACTGGTAGACGGGCTCATTTACTGCGTTAGTGTACGAAAACTCTTAGTTTCAACCAGGGTTCGAAAATATCATTACATTTTCGAAAACATCCGATATTTTTAATCAACACAAACTAAAATCTTTTTATAGTAAATGCGTCCTTAAATCACTCTTGTGTTTATTTTCTTACATGATTATTATAATATATAGATCTCAAATTAATGTTTAATAGTTAAAGAGGCAGTTTTAATCTGTAGTAAAATTGCTAAATTGCTAATAATTTCATGAGTATAAAATAAAAAAGGAATATTATACTACTATATTATGTTATTTGTCCATTAATAGATCATACAAATATTGTATCACTTTGTGGTTATTTCAATTATAAATGAACACTATTAACATGATTAATATAATTTTTATGTTGAAAAAAAAATTCCCTTTATTTTAGGAAATCAGCTCGCAAAACTGTGCATAGCAAATTGAAAAATACAATAAACCTCAAGCTAATCCGGATAAATTTATCTGTCTATTTATTTAATAATTTTAAGTTCACCCATTCAGCTTAAAGCAAAGTCCAAAATGCTGGCCATTAAGAACGCCATGCAAGACATCTTTAATACAGTAAAGCTTTTGAAATTTACGTCAAATCCATTAATTTCATTAACTTATGACCGATTGTCAATGCTTGACTTCAAATTCATTGTTAAAATTAATCAATTTTGACTCTGGATGAACAGATTTCGCTCTTCACGTTAAGAGTCTCTTTAAAGTCCAATAATTATGATTTAGTGAAGTTTAATTTATCAAAGTTCTGAAACAATTCGAAATTAACTTTTAATAACCCAGAGGAATTCGCTAAAACGGAGATTTTTGTAAATTTATTAGAAAATTGAAACTTTTTTATTAATTTTTTTCATAGGGGAAAAGTATTTTCATTATTTTTATGAATACTTTTCTAAAATATTATTAAAAATAAAAATATTTGATCCTATTTTTAAATTTTTTAGAGTATTGGAGCAATGGTACTGTTCAACTCGTAAATTGAAGGCAAAACTTGGGTGTTTAGCAATTAGTTACCTGGCTGAGGAAGAATACATGTAATGCATTGCCATCTCTGTTATACCATTCAGAGACTGCAGTTCGTTCCTATTAGGACGCATCAATCTGGAATAGGTAGCAACTGAGCTGGAGGCAGAAAACATTTTACAGTCGCTCAGAGTTCCAAACAAACTGGTAGCTAAAGTAAAATTAGCACAGCAGACTAAAAACTGAGAGTGCGCTTTTTAGGCCTTCCTGAATGACCAAAGCAGTTCTCGGAGAATTTTAGAGTGAAGGCCAGTAGGCTTACTGCGGAAAAATGTAAGCAATTTGAAAGCCGATACACTATATAAGAAATAAGTTTTGTCAGAACAGCGCATGAACCGCTCACTTTCCTGCTGCGGCGTACGTTATGGACGGCGTGTCCTCCCCGAGAATAGAACCGGGGACCTCTGTGGTAGAAACCCAGTGCTTTGGCCGCTGGACTAAAAGGCCTCGTGACCCGGCGGGCAAAGTTGGGTTATATGCTCTCTAAGCGTACGCCACACTTCCATACGACTAATTATTTGTTAACTTGACCCCCAGGAAAATTTGCAAACAATATACGATACAACAAACTTTTAACAAGAAATGGAATGCTCTGGGGTAAAACGGAAAAATTCCCAGTTATCCAAGGAAAATAGCAGTGGCTATCTTTAGAGGTCTCACTGGACATGACTGCTTGCGAGACTATCTCTATGGAATTGGAGTGGTAGAATCCTCAGAATATTCTTAATGTGACTCGAGTCTTCTAATGACATTTGATTTAAATAATTGTATTGCATTTCACCATTATGAGGACATTGTTAAAAAGTGTTGGAGAGCTCGAGGACAAATGGCATAAGCGCTAATGTTCGGCATTTGCAATCATTATTTATTTAGAGCTGAAATAATGTAAAAGAGGATGCACGTTGAACGAAGAGGACCGATGCTTACGTCCTTACAAAACAGTTGCCTGTTACACAACATACACAGGCCCCGATTAAGATATTACGGGGTCCTAGGCCAAACATTTTTTTGGGGCCCCTGTACTGAGGCTTTATAATTTTAGGCATTAGATAAAACAATTTTAGCCATTGATTAGAGCAATTTTAATCATTTGGGGTCCCTAAATTGTGGGGCCCCTACGCCACGGCCTAGTTAGCATATTCAGTAATCAAGCCCTCAACATACAATTAAAAAAACATAACAGCAGCTCAAAAACTCTCTATCACATCTCAATTACTTTGTCAGTTGTTATTTCGGCGTGTGAAAACACTAATCGATGCATTTCAATTTACTCCTTCCCACCCACAGCTCCATCATCGATCATACAGAGTGAATCCAGAGACGAGAATTGCAAATGATCTCCGTCTCATTCAATTGCTATCACCATAAATTATAATCTTCCCACCAGCAAACAGTTGCAACTTGCAACCCCTTGAACGCCAAACGATGGAGGAATGTCACAAATGTGTGGAAAACTCTCTGCAAATACTTCTGCCGAATTCTGGAAGTAATAAGTTTGCTGAATGAGCCCTTCCGAGTTGATGAGGGGGGAACAATGCTGCAATTAGGCTCATTATCCATCATTGCTTGTTAATGAGACAATTGATTTTTGTCTCTGCTCTTGGGATAGTTCCAGAGTAGTCCTTTTTGCCACAGGAGGCCGCATTTAAATTATGCAGTAACAAACTAAGACGCCTAAGTTGCAATGTTATAGAGTCTTAACAACCTTTTCTACTGCACAGAAATAATAAGAAAAAGCAGAAAGCTGCTTATTTATTGCTTAACTAAGGTGATGATAACAATATATTTTTTGGCCCCGTAGGAGCTTTGAGTATACAGTGCCCACCGCTTATTAAAATCCCATTTACTCCGAGGATATGTGATTTCATTAAGCGGCTGACTTTATAAGCCGGCATATATAAAATTACAAAAAGAAAAGGTTTTAAAGTTTAAACAAAAATAAAAAAGAAATTAATTACTATTATCTATATTTGATTTTAAGTTAATTAAAACACAAATCGAATTTAACTTGTGTGTTTTCTCTCCCCCCCCCCCTTTTAACATATTCTCTCCAAAAGCTGGATTTTATAAAATGGCACCAATGATTTTATTAAAGGATGATTTTAACATGTTTTGATATAATATTGAATCTGTTCTTCCAGATTTTATTTTATAAAGCGGCTTATTTTATTAAAGGATGGTTTTAACATGTTTTGATATAATATTGAATCTGTTCTTCCAGATTTTATTTTATAAAGCGGCTTATTTTATAATTCAGTGATTTTATTAGTGGTGGGCACTGTATCTACTAAATGTGGTTCAAACAATCAGTTTCACCTCACTAGTGTGCTCGTCAGAATCTGAAAATCTCTCAGTATATTCTTGCATTTAAAGATTCCAAGACACATACATATTTATAGCAGTTTTCATTTCATTGATTAGATTTTTTCTGAGTCGACGATAATCAACAATAGGTTTATCATACGCACGGTGTCCGACTTTACTCATGATTTGGACAACTTTTTGTGTAATAATATTGAAATCGATTTATAGTTTTATACAATACATATAGCTAAATATTGATTAGTACAAGAGTCAGAATTTATTTAAGGCCGCATAGGAAACTCGTTGCGCCAGCAGGCTCCCTACCTCTGTACCAGAGTGTGTGAGACAAGAAAGTCCAATAGATTTTGGTTGATTTGGGGGAAGGGCGCAAGCTGCATAGGCCAAGTGTTTCATTTTTATTGAAGGACTTTATTGCTATTTTTCCACCATACGTTTTTTCGTCGAAACACTGAAATAAGCATACAGCTTATAAAACTCTAGACTGGGATTCAACCAGTTATGCAGTATTTGCTTCACAAATTTGAAAATGTCTATTTGTATGCGATAATCATGCGTAAACACACAAATAAAAGAACTGATTCATGTTACCTAGAACTTGGTTGGAAGTTTTTAGTTCGCATTCACTCCCCTCACACGTCAACCAATAAATAAATAAAAATAGTAATATATCCAAAACAACAAATTTATGAAAAGAACATGAAAAAATACACCCTTGAATGATAATTCGCATTCAGCGGAAACTATAAGCTAGAAACATACTAAGATGCACAGCAGTTTTTAGCCACTTTCGAACACGAATACTTGTCCCGGGACACCCCAGCTGTCCCCGTCTCAGAACATTTTGCAGCGCACTTTTTCGAACAGCGTTTTTTAAAACACTTCTGAAAATACTTTTCAAGAACACTTATTTGGGTGAACACACTTTTCTCAACACTTTTAGGAACACATTTGAGACCATTTTTTGATTACTAATTCAAGTTTCTTTTTAGAAAACTTCGCAGCACAGTTTTGGGGACACTTTTTACTGCACTTATGAAACACTTCTTTCATTATAAAAATTGTTTCTGCTATTAATTTTACGTTGCATAGCATACAATCAGCGGGACCCAAACTCAAGTAGAGCCCGAAGAGCGAGAGAAAAACGGAGAAAATACCCCTAAAAACACCCCCCCCCTCCCCAAACGTCAATGGCGCAACCATGTGCGATGACCCCCTCTCCCCTTTAAATGGACAACCTTGGTTCAAGATGATTCTGGCTAAAGTTTCGCCTGACAAGTTGCAAATTTCATCACTTTTCAACGCGAAAGTAGAGGAGCTTTTCCACTAGTACTTACATCCTAGAAAGCACAGGGGGGCGGTATCCAAAATACGAAATCTACCTCAGAGATATTTAGCAATTTCTGTAAATGTTTGATTGGCATGAGATACTTTCTATTTTGCATTGTGGTTGCTCTTTCCTTCTTTTTACGATCTTCACCATTATTGAGTAATATCATCTTATCTAATGTGTCACAAACAGTGGTTGGAAAAACTACATTTCTTTTGTAGGGAGCTACAACTACAACTACTTTGTTATAAATGTAGTTAACTACAACTACAACTACTTTTTTCAAAATGTAGCGACTACAAACTACTTTCGAATTGTAGCCGCTACTTCGCTACTTTTTAAAAAATAAATAAATAAAATGCATACACTATTTGAGGATTGACCGAAAAAATTTGAAAAGTGGTTTAAATTGTTAAATTAACTCATTTGAGTATGCAACAGAAATAGGAATTGTCTTTGAATTTATTTGTTACTTTTCCTTCTTGTTCCTTTTTTGTTAAAATTTGTCCTTTTTAATTTTTTTTTTGCAATTTTTACTAATATTCGCCGCAAGAAAGGAATCAAAGGTTTAAAGATTGAATGAATTCAACCTTCATTTTTTTTAATTTCTTGCCAGGGAATATTTAGGAACATGAACATTATTCGAAGGAATATAAAATTTATGATGCCAAATAAACCAATGACATCGAACAGATAGAATGTATTCCGTCAAAATGATGTATCTTAGATCAGCTCACATTTTTATGGATCTTATTTCTCATTGAATCCGCTGCTGAACTCATGCAAGATTTGCACCAGTCAGAGTCAATTAAACCTTGTTTTTTTCCTTCCTTCTCTTTTTTTTATTTTTTTCATTTATTTATTTTTTTTTTAATTTAAAAGTAGTTTCCAGAAATCGCTACAAACTACTATTTTTTTTGTGTCGTGCTACTCACTACTCTACTTTTTTTTTCAAAGTAGTGCGCTACACTACAAACTACTAAAAATGTAGCTACTACAGTAGTTTCGCTACTTGTAGCGCGCTACTTCCGACCACTGGCTCACAAATGTGAAATTCTACCATGGCAATTTGGTTATACCATCTGTATTTGACTAACGTGCTGTCGCACCAATTGAACTTCCAGTTAAAAAATGAATACATTGAGAAGAAATAAAGTTAGTATATATATATATATATATATATATATATATATATATATGTCTGCTTTAAGATGAACACCGTACTTTGAGATGTTTAGTTTATTAAAGAGAGGCCATACTAATTAAGCATTATGTTACAGCCCTTAAGCCAGGACTACATGTTGACTTACTAATGCTACATTAAAATAATTACTTGGTTCTAAGAGCTACTAAATTAAATAATGCCACATAAATGAAATTAAATTACTATATTCATGTCACTAAAAAATGGATTCATTTTGATATTCAACCAGTTGATTTCACATTAATGTGATATGTAATTAATTATTATTATGGGAACCTGTAATCTTAGAGCAACAATCTTAATTTTTTGTCAATCTCTTTCTTCAGAAAAAGAGCTTCAGATTTCCCAACGAATTCCCACTTACCGTAATGCAAGCAACATTATGAAACACAAAAATCATTTAGATCCTAATCAAACCTTGCCCGAAATTCAAATACAAAGCACATGATAATATTAGCCTTGGAATCTAAAATTTTTACATTATGCAACGAATTAGAACAGGAGCCTCAGAAAGGAATGCCGGGCTTATCGGAAATTATCTAGGTTTATCATTTGATGCTAACATTATTTTTCGTAAAATGATAGTTGGGAGCAATAAAATGACACAACTCTTTTTCTCTCTCCATCGTTATTGCTTCAGATGGGTATTTTTATTCTGATTCTGATGAAATGGGAAATCTAGATTTCTAGAGCACATTATTAAATTTGAAGGTAAAAACAAAGGAGTTATTGGTGAAATAAATAAATAGCATGCGCATAAGGTTTAAAATACATACATCTACTGATATTAAATTCAAAATTTGAAAAGCACTCTACCCCGAAGACCCACACCACATGTCACAATGCCTCTCGTAGGCAAGAATACTTAAAGTTTAAATTAGAGATGGAGCAAAGCTTCGGCCTATAATAATTCATGTTGAAAAATTTTTATTTTATAATTCAATTTAATTAAAATATTGTTCTTTTAGCTATACATAATTATAAAATACAATAAAATATAGAAGAAATTATGTTTAATTAAAATGATTGCGCACTGAACTGTTGGAACCAGGAACTTCAATAACTAACAGTATATTCCGTTTAACTTGAATGTTCTTATGAAATATATAAGCGAAATTAACCCCTTCCAGGCTCATTTTATTTCGGGATTACAGATCAAAAAATGTCAATTTTTTTTATACTTATTTTCACACAAACATATCTTTTTAGACATAATAGCATCATTCGCATGCAACATTTCATACAAATAAATGTAAAAATATCTATTTAAATAAATGAGTAATTTCGGGATTACGGATCAAAAAATGTCAATTTTTTTATGCTTATTTTCATACATACATATCTTTTTAAACATAATAGCATCATTCGCATGCAACATTTCCTAAAAATAAATGTAAAAATATCTATTTAAATAAATGAGTATTTACCTGCAAAGTTGGCTTTCTGTATGGCAGAAATCATTATATTTTGGATTCGGCGCCTACTCTTATCTTAAATCTACAGCTCAAAACACTGTATAGTTATGTTATCTAGTAGCAACAATAGTAAATAAAAGCATCCGAAACCATAAAAGGGACATGTGAAATAATTCTTGAAAGACTGGCTGTGCAGTGTTAATTTTCACCGTGCCCGAGCTACACTCGGGATGAGCCAGAATGGAACATTTCACTTGCCCGAGTCCAGCTCGGGATAAGCCGGGAAGGGGTTAAATGACATTTAGTTAAAAAATAAACAAACAACTTAAGTTACTTTTGAATAAAGCTAATAAAATGTGGCTTATTTTAAACATTTCTAATGTTGACACCTCTGAAAAGAAAGAAGGGGTAAGTATCAATTTTTAACATCTACTTGGCCAGGATTTTTTTTCTTAAAGTCATATTTTATTTGGATGGCATTATGCGAAAAGGAGTTAACCCACAAAAACCTGATTTTGAGATAATGGGCTTTAAAGTCAACAAACTCTGGCAAAAATCATGAGCTCTATATCAATATTCCAATGATATGTTACCATGAAACACTGATAGGGCTTAAATCATTCTTGCTTAGTGTAGAAAGCAACATATTTTAATATCAGATTATTTGTTACTAAAAAGAAAAGCTTACTTTTAATTTAATTCTTTTTGAAATTAACAGTTCCCAAATTAAACTTATCAAATATTTCATTTAAAATATAAATTACAAATGATATGCAAGGAAGAATGCATGTATATTACTCTATCACTTTTATTGATTTCACCCACACAAATTTTCAAATAAATAAATAAATAAATAAAAATTAGGCCATTTACCAAACAATTATTTTTTCAGTCTTTTTAGTTTCATTGATCAGTTTATTTATATAAAAGAAACAGTAACTATACTTAACTTTGCAAGAAATTCCAAAGAAATAAAACTTCCTTACTCACATAAAATCAACTCAACAAGAGAAATACTTCGAAAGTACCAAAAGAGGCTTCTTTTCAAGTTTGAAATAATTTTAATTCTTACTATTTCCTTTAAAATACATGATTCTTTAAGGTTATGCATAAGTTTTTAAAAAATCGGGGCTAAAAAAGATGGTTCTCGAGGCTCAGGCCTAGCTGGCCTGTGCGGTAATCAGACCTGGATGATACTAGTAGTAGCCTTGGCAGGTGCTTCTTTTTAGCATAATTTTCCTCTGAAAGTTTTTAATGAATGCCTACCTAGGGTTTGAACTTTACACATATTTTACTCAAAAACTTTAAAAGGTCCACTAATACTCCATTGCTTTCGACTACCTCAAATCATGTACTTAACCCATTAATGGCTAGCGTCCTTTTAAAAGGACGATCCAAAAAAGGGTCTGAATTTCCCCAAAATGAACATTTCAACCAAATAATAGTGTTCAATTAGTACCTTGGTATTCTCTCAATTCGTTATTAACAGATTGCAGTACATAACCATTGTAAAGTGTGTTCTGTAGCAGTTTTAATATGATCTTCATCAAAAATTACATCGTTCACAATCTCAAGAAAAAAAGCTAAATTTTCAAAGTTATTCCCAGCTTCCCAATTTGCGTTAATTGCTGAATTTATTTCTTCTTATAAAATATCGTTTAAGACACTACATCGTAGGCAGAAAAAAATTTTAGTAAAACAAGTATGTACCCTCTGGGGTCTATCGTAACTTTTGAGGGACGATTTTTCTTTCCTTAATAAAAGAATTATTTTTTACATAATATATTTTTTTTAATTTTTCCTGTCAATTAAACACCGTCTGTAACCAGTATACAAAATATCTTTGGGAAAAAAAAATGTCAGGCATTAATGGGTTAAGCAGTGAAGACGACCACCTAGCTTGTTTTGGCTTGATAGCTGTATCACATTGGCACATACATTAAATCAAAATATTCTAAATACTTCAAAGATGGCAAATTACTGCCCAGGAGCATCACAAACCAATGTTTAACAACGCTTGATGGCTGTGTTAAAATCTATTACGATGCGATCTCCTCAGATAAGATAGATCCGTAGAGCATAACTAATTCAGACGATTTGCATTTGAATTATAGCATTCCATTTCTCTAGACAAGTCGACCACATCCATCAAGTTCCCGCCCAATCTTAAAATACGCAAACGATAAATAAGGTATCAGGAAAAGAAAGGCTTAAAAAAAGGCCATCCATCAAGTTGGGCAGACATAGAAATTAAGACATCGCGGTCAAATGTAAGAAATGTAAACTACTGTAACTAATCGAGATTGCTGTATGATACAGTTCAAGAGTGACTGGAATATTTTGAATTGGGGCATTAATACTATTGCTGATGTTTTATTTCGGTGAAGAGAATTTTTTTCAATCCGCTCGCCCTAGAGTAGTTGTTACATTTGAATATTATTTGATGCTGATGGTACTATCATGTTGCATGAAAATATTTCAGAGAGCTATGCTATTACTAAACAACTTTTATTTACCAAGCATTTCTTCCTTAAAGTACCAAATTAGTTTCAAGTAACCTAAGTCCGCACACACTGAAGCCACGCTCCATTTTGTAATGACTTTAATAGCAGTATACCAAAAAGAACAGTTTGCTTTCCAATGATTTCAGTTACTTATCTCGAAGACAGTTTTATGCATTACTACACTGATAGTACTATGATGTTTTTTGAAGATGCTGTAGAGATTTCAGGATGATGTGCAGTTAATTAACAGTTTTTACTTACCAAGCATTTCCTCCTTAAAGTACCGAGTAAGTTTTAAATTACCACAATTTTCACCCCTCTCCCCCCATTTTTTAATGACTCGAATATCAATAAGCAAAAAGATTAGTTTACTACTAAATGAATTTACAGTTATCTAGAAGAGTTTTATGCTATTACTGTTAGAAAAGTCTTTACAAAATAGGGCATGTCTAAATTTTTAACGGAGGGAATATAAACGATTATGGGT
The DNA here is from genome assembly GCA_038373865.1 of Uloborus plumipes. Classification (NCBI taxonomy): domain Eukaryota; kingdom Metazoa; phylum Arthropoda; class Arachnida; order Araneae; family Uloboridae; genus Uloborus; species Uloborus plumipes. The sequence continues at coordinate 72,271 of JAXGGA010001684.1, forward strand.
TGCCTTGTGGAATATTGTAAGATATTTTGTTTTACAGTGTCCCACTTCGCAATATATATTGGTTCATATAAATGAATGTAATGAAGCTTGAAAGAGAAAAGTTAAATAAACCAATGAAAAATTTGATCACTGAAGCTTCAAAAATAAAATCACACTCACTATTTTAACCTTTACAGAAACGGATAACAAACACGATGTCCAGGCGTGTTCAATAAAGAAAATATTTACGTGACTTCTACACCATAGGAATTTGCTGGTCAATACACCAAAAATCTTTTATAACCCTACTCCATAAATACAGTGGCAACAGTGCTGCCTCCACTGTAATGGAGTACCTTAACCGATATATCTGGTGTAAAGTAACCCCAAGTGCGGAAGGTTACACCACGGCAATGCAACTATATATGGTATACCGTTTCACCAATTTCTGTGTAAGGTTACACCAGTACCGTAAAGTGGGGTAAATCGGAACACTTTTCAGCTTTAATTGTAAAAAAAGTAGTTAAAAGATCTTTTTTTAAATTTGATTTTTTAGGTAAAAACTTCGGTCTTGCTTTGCTCTTGATATTCCAAGCAAAGACAAAACATTTCGAACAGTTATTATTTATATATATAGGAATTTAGGGGTGTTCCGAATCACCCCGCTGAAAGGGGTCAATCGGAACACATGTTAAAATTTTTATTTTTGTCAATTTAACCTGTAATAGGTCTCACAAACATGAGTAATATTGATGGGGAAGAATAAGAACAGATAGATATTATCAAATAAAAATTTATTTTCTGTACCAGTAAATGTTTATGATTTGTCAAAATTTGAAAGGATTTTGAACTTATGAAAAATTGAAATTAATTTTAAGAAATGCATTTGAATTAAAATACAAAGCTGTAACATAAATTGAAGTCACTCATATCGTCGACAAATATGTACTTAGTCTTAAAACTAGCAGTTGTGGCTTGACTTAAGTTTTTTCATCACATCTTCTGGGATGAACGCTGCTTTTTCTTTAGTTTCTTGAAATCTCTGGGTTTTGGGGATTGTCCTGTAAAGTTTTCACCCATATTCATCACTGTCTGTGTGCTGGATTTTGTTACATTAAGTCTGTATGACTTTTCCCCATGTATTTTAGGTGAAAAGAAGTCTCCTGAAGCAAAAATCTTTTTAAATCTGCAACTTTCTGTCATTCTAAGATCTAGTTGCTCACGAGAAGAGATAAACAGTAATAAATTCTTGTTCTTGTCTTGACTAGAGAAATTGGGGTTAGAATCTTGATTTTTCAAACAGTTTACTTTAAAAAAGGTTTGGATTGGACAACAGAACCAATTGTTCCGATACACCCGGCAAATTTTTTTTCCTGTGGCATTTTTCAGAATTCTTCATTTTTATGACACAATTTTTAAAAAATGCAAATTCTAATGTGGCATTCCATTGTCCAGATACATGCATAATTGAAACATACCCCTTTTAGGTTTAAATTATAAGAAGGTTTGTACTTACATATGAAGTTTTGCAGGCTATGAAAACGTGATGTTTTCAAGCTTTCTACGTACAGCCCTCCTTAAAAGCCAGTAACGTTGCTAGATTGACAAAAGTATTTTTTTCTACTTCCTATGATCTTACTTTTATAAAAAAAATTAATGGCGAAAAATACCTAATAGTATATTTATGAAGAATTTCTTTGTACGGTAGGGAAATTTTGTTCCGATTGACCCCGCTGTTCCTATACACCCCATTTTACGGTATTTTCTGTTCAAAGAAAGAAGAAAATAAGCGCATTCATCTGGATGAAAGATTTTTTTCAATAATTCGCTTATTTAATGTTTGTCAGGTTCATGCTTTCCCACTACCAATCAACTTCACACCAATTAGTAAGCTATTTTAATTACACACGATAGGATCGAATCGCGAACTTACCGCGTATACATAGTGCTCTCAGAGCAGGCGTGTTTTACCACCCCTCCGGTTAAGGTACATATTGGTTACGTTCATACCACTTTAAGAGTTCTGCGCCGATGTTCTTGAGAAAAGTGCTCTAAAGATTTTGATCCTGAAAGAATAAGACACTGTTCAAAGCTTTGACTTTGCAGTTTGTAATTGTTTTACCTACCTCCTTTGGTCTTGAAGCCTCATCAGACTTGAATTCCAGAGAGACGAAAGTCCTACTAATTAACTGTAATAAAAAATTTATTTATTTTTCTTTAAATTTTTTAGCCATTCTTCTGAAATGGAATATTTGGCAGTAAAACAATTGTAGCGACAAGCAGTTGTATTCAGCAATGAACTGATTTCTGGGAATGTTTCAGAGGGCAGCAGAGGGCAAGGGTCATTTCTATTTATTTTTATACTATTAACATTTTTCGTAATGCTAAAGACGCATACCAGGACAACTTGCGAGAAAATGAATTCTTAGATTAGAAATGTGATCCAAATACTTAGCTTACTTCTAAAAGCTATGACGTCATGAGTTGACTTTCTTAAAAATATATATATATTTGATTGGTCTTCTTTCCGTGTATGTATAATAGCTATACATAGCACATCTATTTGTATCTTGTTGTATTATTTTTCTTCCACCAACTGCTGCTTGGTACCAATTGCATTTGAACTGTATTAAATTTTTGTCACCAACGGTTGTATTCTTAACGGATCACTATTTTAGAAAAGCCCTAGGGGCGTTCTAATTTAACAACGACTACTTTGCTAACTAGTTGCCTTTGTTAAATTTCTTGTCAAATTCAATGTTCAAAACAAGAAGGTAGCGTAGGATAGTAACATAGATGGTAACTCCAAAATTAAAAATTTCTCATCTTGAAAAGTTGAATGGAACTATATGAAACTGTAGTTACAGAAATAATCATCGTGTAATGAACGCTGAACTTCATAACTTTGTTATATGGTCAAAAGGCCAAGTAGGATCAATATCACACTGCCGTGTACTAACGGGTCAGCGAAAGAGAGTGTAATTATTTATTTCAATGCTAATTAGTTTATAACCTAATCAAATTACTGTAGTTTTTTTACTTCTAATTTAAAGTGGTGTCTTGAGCTGATTTTGTTCTCTCGTTTGAACCGTTTATTTCAAAAGGCAATCATGAGAAAAGCTCTAAAGTTCGAAAAGCATTTTTACTCTTATTTTTAAAAAAACTATAAAGGTTACCATGTTTTAAACCAAAATACATACATATTTAAACATATTTCTTTCAATAGAAACTTGTAAACGAAAGGAACAATTTAATGTGCTGATATAAATGTGACAGAAATTTTGTCTTTAACTGGATTTTGGAATAAACGATTCATTTGATGACCCAACTCTATATGCAGCTCATTTTGTTTATCAATATTAACCTTACATCGGACAAATCAGGGTAATTTGGGTACACAACGCACACGGAAAATGTGCAATGTTAATTGTATAGCTTCAAGAACTTTTGTTTCCATTCAGAACTATATAGTTCTTCCTTTGGTAGCAAAAATTGGGTGAAACTTTTTCGGTCAGAAAATAAACCCACGTAGCTGAAATCAAGAGGTCTCGAGGACCACGAATAAAATTTAATGAACTGCCAAAACATTTTAACTCACAATCTATTTCTATTTTTTATGTACCTTAAGTGACCGAACGACATAATGTGTATTAATCACATTTTGTGCAAGTTTTTACCTCAAAGATTCATTAAGATTGCAACTGCAATCATCATCCATGGTCATATCTGCCAACGACATGGGTGTGTAGTTGAAGAAAATCATCTAGATTGCCCAAGGAGAAATTGCAGGCATTTCTTATGCCAGTTAACTCTTCATAAGCACATTGTGCAATTATCACAGAATTGTGCTAATGTTATTATTTATGTGTCACTCTAAGAAAACAAACAGTGGTAATTGTCTGAAAGAGGAATTTCGATAATTCGATAATTGATAGAGAAAATAATTATACCCTCCGCAATGCTTATATGAAAGCCTAATCAAATAATTGCACCTCAAAGGTGCAATTATTTGATTAGGTTAAAGGAAATGTAAGACAAATATAACACACCCGAATTGTTCAGTAATAAGTTGAGAAATGAAGATTTTGTGTTAGCTTTCCGAAGTGCAAAAAGTAGAGCGGCATTGAATTTCTGAATCGACAACCTTAGCAGTTCTTTATTATTTTTACTATCGTCATTATTATTATTTTACGTTTTGTTAATTAATAAATTCAGTTTTCTTTTATTATTGTTTGCACTATATAAACTTTTTGCCACTTTTGATTATTTTAAACACATTTTAATTTGGAATAATGGTTTGACATTTTAGTTTAGTTCCATTACCCTCTATTTCAAAATACGCGTTAATTGATCTGACATAATAGTGTCACACTCAGTTTTTTCTTGCTCAAAATTGCTCTTAAAAATGTTTTTTTTTTCTACATAGTATTTTCCCCTCTAGTTTTTGGTTTAAAAAAAATCCTTGCGTATCAACACTCCTATTTAAACTCTTAGAAAAAATAGCAACAATTCAATGAACCCTAATTTTACCTTTCGAGCATAAATTTTTACAATTTTTTGATAATTTTAAAGTTTACATTCCTTTTTTTTCTTCCAGTTTAACGAAAAAAGGTGTCACTCGACAGGTTCCAAGTGTTCCCGTGATTTAATGTTAGAAAAAAAATGTTCCATTTCTCGAGCTGACTTTTTTGTTCCTTTATATGTTTCTTGTTGTCCCAAACATCAGTAAGGTTTTGCCATTTTCGAAGTTTTCGTTTTCTGCGCAATGTAGATAATTATGTTTCTTTAAATTCTTCGTCATTGCACAACATTTGCATAATACAATTTCAGTTATCAAAACTGGTAGCACAAAGGTGTAACACGTTTTTCTCATTTCAGGAAAACTCTGACACAACACAAGCAAAGTAACTTGTGCTACTACCAGTTCGAATTATTATTCTGTGTAATCTTAGAAAACACTTCTGGTAATCATGCCTGATCGGGCTTGGTATTCAGAGTTGCGGAGTCAGAGTCGGAGTCATGGAATAACAGTCGGACAGATTTTCAGGCAGAGAAGCTGGAGTCAGAATTGGGTGTCGAAGACTTTAAATTCCAAGAGTCGATCATTTTTTCCACAGCTCTGTCAGGAATACCGAGTGAAAATTGAAGTCATGTGTAGTCGGAATCGGATTGATTTTGAGGTAAATGAGTTGGAGTCAGACACTCTGAAATTATAGGAGTCGGAGACAGAGCAAGAGCCGGTTATTCTCCCTGTGCGGCCCTTTTTACACACACTTTCGCGTCGTACAGAAAGAGAGTATTCCAAAACTCCTTACTAGAAAGTTACTGTATGACTGCGAGATTTTAGGGGGGTAAGATCTCGTGAGAATGTCTCGTTTCTCGTTTATTAGTCTCTACTGAGCAAGAAAAGTGTACGAAGTCGAAAAATGAAACGAAGAGAATTAAAACGGATTTTCCACACGATCTACGTCTGCATGGGTTGACAAATTTCCATTGTACATGGTTGTTTCTGAGTAGCCAACATGAAAAATTTTTGTTTATCTTTTGACATTCCGTTATAAAATCGAATTTTAGCAAAGTTAGAACGTTGTTTGTAGTATAAAGTAGTAAGTAACCACCCCTAAGAAATGGCTAAGGCAGAAACATGCAATACACCGCCAACTCGACCATTTCGATCCATGGACAGCTGTTCGAGCTCGAAACAGCTGTCCAATGTCCATGGATCGAAATGGTCGAGTTGGCGGTGTATTGCATGTTGTTTGTAGTCTTTTTTTTTTTTTTGTGAAATGTTTTGTATAGCTCAAGATAGTTAAAGTAATGATTGGCATCAGTGGCGTACATAAGCCCCAGCAGCCACCACGATGCGCGGGCGCAAGAGGTTTGAGGGCGGACGATCCAGAAAAATAGCACTATAAGTTACACGGGAAAAATATTTTCTATATTTTAATAGGGGGGTGGGGGCGCGCTTACAAATCTTGCGGGGGAGTGCACCTAGGTCTGTGTACGCCAGGGGTGGCCAACCCGCGGCACGCGTGCCACAATGTGGCACGGCAGAGCAGTAATAGTGGCACGCGAAGACTTTTTGAAAAAATTCCAAAATTGAGGGGAAAATGTCAATCTCAAAAATATTGAAAAACTAAAACCCTTGAACTGATCCCTATAATGATATTATGACGATTAAGTGTCAGGAGGCTGGCATAAAAGTTATCTTAATTACAATATTGCATAGTACTTAGCGTTAGCTTTGGACTTCCAACGAAAGCTGTGATGCTAAGAACAATGCTTTGTAAAGCATATTTGTGCTTGACAAGAATGAAACTTTTAATGCTGCAGAATGGATTCTTGATCTGCAATAGTTTCGGGTACGGGTGATGAAAATTTTTAAAAAAAGTTAACTTTGCAGCTAAAATTAAGAAACCAGATTAGGCAAATTCGGTGTGGTTGCAAAAAGAAAACCCTTAAGTTGTTTTTGTAACATTACTTGAAAATTATTTAAGGAAAAAACTTCAAAAGGGTCATTGAATTATCTATCACAAACTTCTTGCCAAGTAATGAGACTTTTCCTCTGTTGGTGACCCTGTAAGTTCAATGTATTAACAAACTACGAATTAGAGCTCTGAATGTTTTGTGAACTTTTCACAGATTAAAGAGAAGACAATGTCAAGTTACTCCTTAATTGAAATAAGTGATAGCTATCCAAAGGAAAGCTAGTCATAAGATTTTAGAACTTTAGGGAGTGTATTTTTTAAAATACCTGGAAGGAAAGCAATGAGGACTTGCTACTTAGGAATGAAGAAGATCAATTGAATTTAGTTATTTCATCTCTTATTATCCGGCGTTTAAGTAATTTAAATTTAAGATTGCACAGAAAAAAGTTTCCTAAACCAGTATAGGCCATCTAGATTCTTTTAAAATGAAATTTCAGTTTCTTTCTCTCTACTTTGGAGAAAAAAAAATAAAACATTTAAAATTAATACTAAAAGTAACAACCCACATTTAATTATATTCCAAGGATATATGGAGAAAATTTTACAGCTAATTTAAGTATTCATTCAGTGTTAGGTTTGCTGATTTCCAAGATGATAAAAAAATGCTGATCTTTTCAAATTCTTTGTCTGTTTCTCTGCAAGACACTACTTGTCGGATGTCTGTGCATCCAAAAGCTCATTTTTTTTGCATTGAAAAAGGCGTAACGCCGAAACACGTGTCTGCAGTATCCCTGCTTATTTGTGCCTTCTTAACGTTGTAATTTTCTCTACATCAATAGCACAAAGGTATTTGTAAACTTTAAGACACTACTTGTTACCCTCATGAAATCCAAATCGGAATTAATAACCTTTTGCATTGATTATCAAACGTAAGTGCTTACTTCAACAGAAAGTCATCCACGTTGTATAGAAATTTGGAAATTTGTGCCAACAAATTTTTTTTCACACTTACACGCTTTAGCAGTCTGGTGCTGCAGTAGATTTGGCTCAAAATACGTTTCTAAACAAATATTTTTTTGTTATAAATGCTTAAAAATCTAAATACTGTCGAAAATTAATTGATAGCACTTAAACTTCTTGGGATTCTCAAGAACTAATCCTAAAATTGAAGACTCGGTGAGAAAGATACAGTCATAAACCACATTAAGTATAGACTATTTAATTTTTAGAATAGATTGCTTCATGTTATTTGTTTCTATTACACATAACCCAACTGACAGAACCTATAAAAGTGTATATTAACAATAACTCTTAAGCTCTGACTTGTTTTATCTTTACTATCATTTTAATTTCAATTACTCAGATTTACAAGAAAAAATGTTTTATTTGGAGAAGAATTACATAGTCAGCCAACAAATAATCTATTTTTAACTTCTTATTACTTTCTTCTATATCTATTATATAGAAGAAAGTATTGGTTTCGTGAAAATTTTCGAATGTCGAATTTTGACGGATTTGCACGTTTTGAGGTGCGCTGAGTCCATTTTGACCATTTTTGGAAAATGTCTGTCTGTGTGTCTGTGTGTGTGTGTGTCTGTGTGTGTGTGAGTCTGTATGTGTGTGACCAGTTTTTGTGGCCGCGCTAGAGCAAAAACTACTGCATGAAATCGAACAAAAATTTTTTCACATATGTACCACCATGTGAACTGGTGCACCTGACTTTGTTTAGCGAATTCCTCCAAGGGGGGTGGAGCAATCGCACGTGTTCTGCGCGTGGGTGCTTGCTATATCTCAGGAAATAACCGGCGGAATCAAACGAAAGTTGGTCCATAGGTAGACTCTACTGAGTACAGGTGCTGATTCAATTTGCGTGTCAATATCTCGAAGGGGGGTGGAGCAATCGCACGTGTTTTGCGCGGGGGTCATTGCTATATCTCAGGAAGTAACAAGCGGAATCAAACGAAAATTGGTTGATAGGTAGACCCTATAGAGTATAGGTGCTGATTCAATTTGTGTGTCAGTATCTTGAAGGGGGGTGGAGAAATCGCACGTGTTCTGCGCGGGGGTGATTGCTATATCTCAGGAAGTAACAGGCGGAATCAAACGAAAATTGGTCCATAGGTAGACCCTATTGAGTACAATCGCTGATTCAATTTGTGTGTCAATATCTCAAAGGGGGGTGGAGCAATCAAAAGTGCTTATGTTGTCATTGCACCTACTGTATCTCGAGAAATATTGCTGAGATTTGAATGAAATTTGGAATAACACTAACCCAATAAGGAAGCAAGCATCGATTAAATTTTGGCGCCAATCGCCCGAGGGGGAGGGTGGGGTGATTTTTGCGTTTAGTCAACAATGCGAAAAATCAATTCATTAAAAAATCGCTTTCACGCTATTTAATTATCAAAACAGCTGAAAACTTTCAATGATTTGAAAATTTTAACTGTTGCCAATTTCTTTTTACTAACAAATAAAATGTTTGCAATTTATCTAAACAAGGCTTTTGCAATGATTTCCAATTTCGCTCATTGATTCTGCATTTGCAGGGTTATTACGATAATTGGGAAATTGGAGCTGTCTCCAATTACTCGGGCGAGTACGTATTTTATTTTGTAACCGGAATTCATAAGATAGATATAGAAGAAAGTTTCGTGACGGCCACGACAGCTAGTTTTTCAGTTGGTTGGAAAAATACAATGTGGCACACTGAGCTTTTTCTCTCCAGATAGTGGCACTAAAAAGGATAGCCACCCCTGATGTACGCTAATGATCGGCAGTGAAATATCGCAGCAGTGAAAGCGAAAACCTGTCACGTGACAATGAAGGAAGTTACAGGTTTTCGTGAAGCTCATCTGGCAGTTACAGAAGGATTTCTAATCGCCACTAGAATAATACAATTTTCAAGAGTAATGGTGTATCATGTACAACATTACAATGTCAAATTATTTTCCAACTTGCCTATTGTGGCATAGAAACACACAATCAATGCTATTATTTTGTATATTACGTGCCAGAGCATACTGCTGTGTTTTTATATACAGAAATTCGGTGAAAGAACTTATGTAAAAGCCATATTTCGCTGAGACTTTACCCTCTGTTGACACTTCAAGTTCAGGAGATCAGATGCATGACAAAACCAGATGTAGCATTGAATAGAATGGTCACTGAATGAGTTTGACCGACCCATGGGTTTGACCAAAAACACTTCCAGTTACTGAACATCTGTTATGATTATTTATTTATTTATTTATTTATTTATTTTTTTTGAATAACTTTTAAAGCATTTTTCTCAGGTGAACTGGCAGTAATAAACTCCTTATACACATGTCTAAACAAGAAGTTCTGTCAAGAACTAAACGAGTCTACTTTCCCGTACACCGACATCGGCATTCTAGCATCTGATCATTATTCTCTTGATTATCTGAGACTGAAAATTATGTCAAACATACCTTTTTAGCACTTAAAGCTGATTTCTAAAAGCAAAAAAATAATTAAATAAATAAATTAAAGTACAAAGAGCATCAAACACATTTTATCAAAGAAAGAAAAAAAAAAACTCGTCCGTTAGTAAAATGTCTCGAATTTCACTTTTAATCCGTTGCCAGATGTTAAATTTAAATGAAGAATAAAATGCCCTCGTGAATGAAAAATTTTTGTTACAAAAAAAAAAAAAATCTTCTGCCAAAAAAGGAAAGAAAAAAAATAACAATAAAGAATAAAATAAAACAAATGAATAAATAAACAAAAAATCGTCTGCACAGTCAGTCATTTCTGAGCCTGCATTTCCGCCATGTTTGCGGAGTCGGAGTCGGAATCAGAGTCCTCACAGAAGATTATTCAGAAAAGTACTTTTCAAACATTATTTATCAAAACCATTTTCTTACAAAGTTAGTTTGGAGGAAATCCGACTTTAAGTTCAGGATCAACATACAACTAAAATTCCCCGTAGGCGCTAATGTTAATTTTTTTTCTGAACGGTTCAATATTGAACGAAAAATGGTTCAAATCAAAAAGCGAAATATGGGAATGAGCCTCTTCGAGATCTTTCAAACAAAAAAAAAGTTTATTCCATTCGGACGGTTCACTCAAAAGTTATTAGGTGGGGAAAGGTTGCTTGAACGGTTCAATGTTGAACGAAAAAATTTTCAAATTGAAAATTTAAATACGGCAATGAAGTATCCTTGCTGAGATCCTTCGAACAAAAAAAAAAGTTTATTTAAATCGGACTGTTCACTCAAAAGTTATTAGGGGTGACAGCTTGCTTGAGCGGTTTAATGTTGAACGAAAAATTGTTCAAATCGGAAATGTAAATACGAGAATGAAGTATCCTTGATAAGATCTTTCGAACAAAAAATAATTTTGTTCAAATCGAACTGTTCACTCAAAAGTTAGCATCGCGGGGCAGGTTGTTTGAACTGCTCAAAGTTGAACCAAAAATTGTTCAAATCAAAAAATCAAATATGGGAATGAGCTGTACTCGCCGAGATCTTTCCAACAAAAAAAGAAATCGTCGAAAATCGGAATGTTCATTTAAAAGTTATTAGGGGGAGGGGGGGCAGACAGACCGACCGACCGACCGACCGACCGATACACAAATTCCCCATCTCAATACCCTACTTTCAAATTTTTAATTTTTCGATATTCATTTATATTCATTTTACCTTTTTATTTCTTTTGGCTTTTTTTCGGACTTGGCGATATTTTTTTTTAACTTGGCGAATTTTTTTGGACTTCTCGATATTTTTTGGGCTTGGCGATATTTTTTAGATGCATTAAGCCACTTTTAATACTTTTTTCGTCTTTCTTTTATTTTTAGTAGTAGGCTAAAAAGAAATCTGCAAGAAAATACAGCGTTTGACCGCTGGTTGGAGTGTTTATTTACTGGGTAGGGGCACTTTTTTTCAATTCACCACCCCCCGCCCCTCAAATGTAAAACCATAAAAATTCGTACACTATTTTTAAAAATAATCACACTTATCATGTAAAAATGTTTTCACTGTCATGTTTCAAATGCAAGAATTTTTAACAATGTCATTAATTTTTGAAAATGAAATTTCGCTAAAATGCTAAATCACTGGTCGGTACACCCTATATCCATAGGCAAAGCACTCTAGCGAATTTCATCACCAAGAGGAAGAGTTTGTATTTAAGATGCCTCGAGTAATCTGCAATCGGTAAACGGGCGATTTGCTTGGCGGTGAATCCCTAGTTTATATTATGAAAAAGAGTATTCAATAGAAGAGTGAATACTTTTACAACTGGGTTCAGTGACGGATTAACCATATGGCAATTTTAAGGGGCCCCCAAAAGCTATAGGGGCTCCAAAGGGGAAACTAATGTTTCACATGGTTCACGTAGTTCTACGATATGCGAAACAAATATTTCACATAGTTCTGATAGATTAAGAGGTCCCCAAAATTGCATGGCGAAGGGCCCTCAAACTTGTAATTTTTCTACTGACTCGGTTAAAATTATAAAATTTAGAATGTAAAATATTTCTTACGTATAAACACGTTTTGAATGATCTTTGAATTTAACAGGAACAGGTATCGTTCAAGTCGCACAAGTTGGTGACAAATTTTTCATCAGTTTTATATTACTCAGTCTCAGCATGTGACATAAAAAAGGGTTGGGAACTGTTCTTGAGTGTGGCGACTGGAAGCGAACCAGTTCTTTACGTGTCTGAAAGGTTTAAATAAATTGAGACACACCCATTGGAACAATCTTTCTCCGCATGAATAATATTCCAAGCTTCGAGGGTAGGAAGTGAAAGACGCGATCATTTATGTAAGTAGAGACGACATCTAATGAAGAAGAAAAAAAAATGAGTAAAATTATCTACTCCCTTCATTTTTACCACCAGAGGGATAAAAAGAAGGCGAGAACTTTGTTGCCATTCCCGCCCTGTAATTACTCCAAACCGACTTCGCAGACACAAGACCCCAACCCTTTCGGCCTCTCTTTCATTAGCGCTGAAATCGTTATTAGGGAAGCTGTCATCGATTAATCGCTTGCACCTAGGGGAATCGTTAAGGGTGTTCTGATCGATTAAATGGCAGGGTTATGGGGAAGGAACGGGTTATTATTTAACTCTGGGAAGAGACGGTGTGTCTGGTAGTTCACCGTTACGCTGAGCGGTGAAGAACATACAAATTACCTTTATGAGGAAGGGGGGGGGGAATTATTTGGAGTCAACTTCCATTTTCTTTTGCATTCACTCAAAGAACTAAGTAGCTTCTGGCTTTTGCAGCTACAGACAACTCCTTTTGAAAAAACATTTTTATGTCCATTCTAGTTAAAGACCGAACAAGATTGGGTTCGAAAGCAATACGTAGATAATCAGATTAATGTTTTGTAAAAATAATAAAATGACCAGGGACAACCAAAACCAAGGATACACTTTGTTTCTAAAGGTAATCAGACAGCAAAGAAAAACCTGAAACACTAAGAAATATCAACAGCTAAATTCACTCTAGATGACTAAATATCCTCATTATTGGAGGGCCGTAGGAATGGACACATTAATGGGATCACACGGAAACTTGTCAATAAAGAAGAAGGGTGATTGCAAATTTTTTTTTAATGTAAGGTAGATTGGAGAAGACTCCGTACTGAGGAATATGCTGTGTCATGTGTTTCACCCACAATCATAAACAAAAGCAGCTATAGCCAGTGCACATTGAGAGTATACATAAATTGGTTTTGATTTACTGCATTTTTTGGGGTGTTTTTATAGTCTTTTGTCATTTTTACTGCTCTGATGAGTACTCGAAATAGTGTTAAATGCCTTTGGCTAAGACGCCGTATTTTCGTTTGGGGAAGATGCCATAACTTTTCGGCACGCTATACAGGGTGCCCACAAATAATTTACGGTTCAAAAAAAAATTATTACTGTAATACAAATTTTTCTATGATGATAAAATAAATGTTAAATGAGAGCAACATCATTGTTAATCAATGTTTAAGTAATGGTTTCTATTCTCGTGCCTCTAACTGTAACCACTAATGGCAATCTTTTTGGAAAGGCTTCTGCAGCGGCACGCACCTACAGAGGCACTCTTTCAAGGGCACATTTTATTAATTTTTTTATTCGTACACTTCGCTTTTTCCACCACTATACCTTACTTCTACACTACCTGTTTCTTTAAACAATTTTAAAGTTATTTCAATTAATCTCTTTGACACATTTAAATACATCATTTTTTTTTAAATCACAATTCGGCTTACCTTTTAAATGCAATTCGAGAATTAAACGGCGTTTAGCATCCATCTTGATAATGCAAAGAATGAAACTGATTTTAATGGGGGAGTTTCCTTCAGTCAAAAGTACTACTTTTTGTCACTGAAATTGATAGAATGATATAAAAAAATAACATGGGCCCTGAAAATACTTTAATTTTCCCAACAGTTTATTTTTTATTAATTTTTTTAAATACCCTACCTTGAAAACGGGGCGTGGTTTTTGTGACGTCAGTGGTGCACCTAACAGCTCGAAAACTAACACCATTTTGCTTGCCTTGAGCTGTCCAATCGCAGGAATTGGTGACGTCACGACCTTCGTCATCTCACTACGACCAATGTTGTAGTGGACCAGATTGTTGTAGTAAACCAGATGTTTTTTTTTCAGAATAGCATCTGCGCACCGGTTTAAATAATTCATAAAAAATATATAACTGTGTCAAAAAATAAAAAAATGGTCAATTCCTATGTTTTGAAGCATGCTCTTTCAGAAAACAATACTTTTGAAATTTCGGAAACTCCCCTATTGGAAGAATCGGCTGCACTATTACTCATAGAATTTAACTAAATCTATTAAGTGTTGCTAGCAGTAAAAAACATCTTAAATGTAAATTATGTACAAATAAATTTTGCCGTCAGTTATTTCTGGGCACCCTGTAGAAAAAACAATGATCCTACTCGAACCATTGACCTAGAAAACTATACCGAACCGTCAGGAAAAACATGTTATTCAATGAAATACAGTCTGACCTCCATATATCGAAGTAGCAATTCGCCGGAAAAAAATTCAATGTATAGAAATTTCGATAGATAGAAACGAGAATAATTTTACCGTAATTACTGCTAAAACATTTAAATTTAAAGCTAATTTTAACACGAAACTCCATTTCTAATTTGTCAGAGCTTTGACCTTATTAAATGAAAGTTAATAATTAAAAAAAAAAAAAAACAATTGAAGAGGCAAGTGGATAAAGGTGATATGTGACATTTGAATTCCTCCGATTTACACAAATTCCAATTAGTGTGTGTTCAATTGTGTTAACTCACAAACACAATGGAAGGGGCAAGTGAATAATGGTGATATGTGACAATTAATTTTTATTTCTAGAAAAAGCTTTCAAACAAAAAATTATTACCTTATCACCTTCATCTATGGTAAAAAGTGTGTTTTTCCAAAATTGCCACATATCCCCTTTTTCTACTTGCCCTTTCAATTATAAAAACAATTGGTAATTTATTACTTTCAAACAAATTGTAATCCAGACATTGGCTACATTATACATGAACAGTGTTGCGTTTTTTAAAAGGGAAGAAATGACTGGAATTCTTGCATAGTAGCCAGTTTTGTGATAAGTTCACCAAAAAAGTTTTTGCTTTTATTCTATACACTGAAAACTTAATCAGGAACAATTAATGTGAGCTGAAGTCCAGGAAATATATATAATGTTTTCAGCTCTCCTAGCAATTCATTTTTTGATGGATTCAAATTTTTCGCTTTTCACTGAAGCTTAACATATTTAAGAATAAAGAACAACTGTCAGAAAAAAAATGATGAAATTTGTATTACAGGACATATCACAACATAAAATAGAAAACGACTTTGTTGCTTCTTTCTAGGGATGGACCGGATAGTGATTTTGCCGGATACCGGATATCGGATATCCGGTGGCTCACCACACGCCGGATACCGGATATCCGACCGGATATCCTGTGGATATCCGGCATTACAATTACATTGCTTGTTCGCTTATTTTTATGTAATGCAGCTTCAAAACAATAAATCAAAGTTGTTTCTCGCATAATTTCTTTAAGAACATGTTAAATACATTTAAATTAATTTTTAAAGCCTGTATTTTATTTGTACAGGAGTAGCGCTACATATGAAATGAAACACTAGCATATTGTGATTTCTTTCTAAATTATGTAATTTTATCAAAATAGACGAAAGATTGAATTAAATATTTCTGTATATACTCAAAGTTTAAACTTTTAATTATTCTTAGTTTAAATTTTAAAGCTTTTCTGTTTCAATATCGTTTCAATAGGTTTCTATGTAAATGATACAGTTATTAAATATTTCCCCAATAATTTAAAAAAAAGAAAGAAACAAAGAAAGAAAAAAGGAAAATAAACTAAGCTCAGATAAACGTTTTTTTTCAAATTGATACATATTTTATTAGAATTTTATGAATTTAAACTTCATTACAAAGTAACACATTTTCTTATTTCTAATTTTGCAATAATATAAAGCAAAATTTTGCTTTGAAGTTCTTTTTTTTAAAGAATAATATGCATGTAATTTTTCTAACATACAAGTTAAAGAAGAAAATATTAAAACAGGACAAGTGTGTTAAATAATAATAATAATAATAAAGTTATACTCAAATAATCAGTTAAAAATTTTATATAACTCCAAAAAACAAAAGGAACATGTTTTCTGAAGATTCAAATCAGCAGTTTAAATATACTTTTAAGAGGTATGCTAAAGTTGTTCACTTTTTAAAAAACAAATGAGTAAACTTTACTTAAATAATCAACTTGAAATTTTACTTTAGTTCCAAAAAATTAAGATACACATTCTTAAAAGTGGCAAATTATCATTTTAAATACATTAAGGGTCATGCTAAACATATTCACTTTTTTAAAAACAAATTAATAAACTAATTCTTAAACGATCACCTCGAAATTCAACTTCATTTTGAAAAAATAAAGATACATTCCGAGATGCAAATGTTATATTTATGGGTTATTCCAGCCAAAATGGTACAAATCATGTCTGAAATTGTCGAGTTAAGTTTATCAAATGAAGTAATTTTCGCCAACTAATCATAGTTTTAAAAATTATTCTCTGTTTATTTGTGCATAATAAAGTGTAAATGGCTTGTATATATGAGTCATTCATTAAGGGTTTTGAATAGTTCGACCACTCTGTGTAACAGAGGAGACAAATGAGGTTAGAAAAATATATTTTTAATCGTAAAGAAAAGTTAATTATAGAACAAGTATAAAATGAACTAAGCATCCTAAAACTAATTCTGTCTGCAATTTCAAGAAAAAATATTTTTTGCACTATTAATGCGACTGTAACAGAGTGGACATGCCACAGTGCAAATTAACTATCATCAGCAAAGAATTTTAGGCTTATCTTAGTTACTGATTATATAATTCAATGTATCAAAGTAATCAAAGCAGATACATTACTTGTACTTATTAAAAAAAATATCACATTGAATGCGATTGCTTATTTTATTTCTGAAAGGCTTGTAACAGAGTGGACAGTTTGAAACATAAAAAAATCTAGGAACAATGATAAATAGGTGTTTTTCCGAGATTTTTTTGTTTACATACATAAAAATCAGCAGAAAGGGTGTCAGAAGCATTTTTTGTGCTGTGCATTGCAAATTATTTTGTTGTTGCATTTCAGCTTAATCTTAAATTGCATTTTAAGTCCTAGCAATTTGAAGCTGGGGCAGATCATTTTTTCCTTCTTTTGCCAAAGAATTTTTTTTTTTTGGGGGGGGGGGATCCTTTATAAATGGCTTATGCCTAAATAAGTAATACTTGGTTACACACAATTAGATGGAGAACAAATAAAAAACATTAAATTCATTGGTGGTAAACATTAAAATTAATTCCCAAAATTCTGAAGTATCGGGACTGATTTGTACCATTTTCGCTGAAATGATTGATATATTATCATTATTATTTAAAATTATTCTAAACATGTTCACTTTAAAAAATAAATTAATAAACTTATATCTAAATAATTAACTTAAAGTTTTACTTAAATTCTAAAAGACAAAATACACTTTCTAATGATGCAAATTAACATCTTAAATACAGTCAAGTCTCAATAGCTCATAGTCCCAAGGGACCGGCTAAAAACTTCGAGTTATTGATAGTTCGAGTTACAAGCAGTTCCTACCGTCTTTTCAAGAATTTGGGACCAAATGAAAACTTTGAAATGAATGTATATTTGAGTTTATAAAGCTTTGAGTTATCGAAACTCGATTGAATGTTATTGAGGGTCATGCTCAACATGTTCTCGAGGAGTTACGGAGCGGCGTGACAGACGTGAAAAGATTCTAATAGAGAGAAATATCTTTTCTGAAAGGAAGGTATTACAAAAAGAAAGAACGAAACAAAGTGCAAAATTCAAAATTTCTTTACACACATTTAAACTCTTTCAAAAAAAAAAAGCATGGTTTTAAGTTGCGACGATTCTTGGGGACAGATGTTTTCATTATCTAAAAGAAAACTTTCGTCAATGTTAGATAGGTTATTTAGTGTATGTTATTTTCAATTATAATAAAGCAATAATAGTGGCAAAGTAAAAAATATCTAATTACAACATCATTGGGTGTTAATAGATCGCAATTTTTGTTAGAAGCACAAAAACTAAAAATAAAAGAATTCAATAAATAAAATAATTTGAGAATTTATATTAAAAGCTACTGTGATTAATTTTTATGAACTAACGATATGATCGGAAGTTTTTTTCAAACTTTTGTCGCACATTAATCCTTGAAGGTTTGTAGCCTTTTCTTTCTAAATATTTTAACTAAAATATTTTTGAAAAGCTGAAGACAATCATATTTTATCTGGCAATTGTGAAAAATCAAATATGCAGAATGCTTCCATGTCCAGTACACAGTTGGAGGAATAATACAATTTTTGTTTTAGAAGCAAAAATTGGTAAAAAGGAAAGATGAAAAGTAATTACATCATCTAAAAGGTTTATCAAACAATGAAATTTTTAACTAAGATTTTTATAAAAAAGAAAATATTTAATTAGGTCCTCACATTATACCGGATAACCCTCACATCAATTCCGGATATTCCCCACATCAATACCGGATACTTAGCCGGATATCCTGCAAAAATCTTCCCGGATATCCGGAAGTACCGGATACTTAAAATATCAGCCGGATAGGCCGGATACCGGATAGTTACCGGATATCCGGTCCATCCCTACTTCTTTCTAATTCTAAATTTGTTTCTCCACCACTAAACTCAATAACAGAGTTGTGGGGGTTCGTAATAACAATCACTAACCCTCCTTTTACTCCTGATTTTATTTGTGCAGCAAGAGGCGTAATGGGAAGCTGTTTCAATGCAATGAACATGGAGATTCGCTAAAGCTTCAATATATAGAAAATTTCGGTTCGTGGAAGTTCGATATATGAATGTACTGTACATTGTATGCAACAGTTGGCGCAAAAACATCATGTACTGCATCTTCGCCCTACAACAATTTGCCTAACCGCATCTTCCTCAACTGTATGGGGAAGATGCTAAAAGGGAAGGCTTTTGTAATGATTAATTTTTGGTGGGTGGAATCTACTTTTTTTAACTAATCTCAAAAGTCCATACTTTGTGGATAAATTGGATTAAAAAAAAAAAAAAATGCCCCATTTTGTATAACACAAAGTCAAAAACTACGGCGTCTTCCCTCAATCCACCTTTTTCTAAAGGCTCATTCAACAGGTGCCCGTCAAAATATTTCACAATTTAATACAACCCCCACGAAAAATTAATCATTCTGTACTTATGATGTGGAATATTTATTGATTCCATTAATGGGACATGCCTTTTTCCGTTTACTGAAGAATTATTAGGCCGCAACAGAGATGCGATAATAAGATCAAGAAGTGGGAGGGATTGTGTGTTTTGGGGTAAGTGTTTTGGGGCTATAACGCTGTTTTGAAAGATGATCCATCTTGATTTTTTGGCAAATAGCTGAAAAGATGAGCTTTTTCTTTTTAGTTTTTTATAGCTATTTACTTTTCTCGTCAAAATAAATTTCTGAGAGTAATAGAAATTTCTTACACATCATCAAGGAAAAAAAAATCTATTTGTATTCAAGGAAAATGTAGGTCACAGCTTTCATCATTAAAAGAAAATCTTCAGGCATGACTAGATAATGAAATATTGTTTTCTGCAACAATTAATTACCCAACGTTGGTGCCATTAAACAGAGTAATGAATACTGAGTATGTATAAAACTATTTATGATGATTTCATAAATCAATTTGTTAGACGCAATTAATGTGAACATATAAATTGATTAACCATCAATATGTGGCTTGTCAAAGAAGGCGTGAAATAAATCAATTTAGTAGACTTCAATGGTGGATTGCAACTGATGCAATTGCGAGATGCCGCCTAGAAGCGTGACTACTGAGTCTCCCCTGGGGAATTGAAAAATGCATAGGATTCAATGTTTTACATAGTTCTGGGATAGACAAAAGACCCCCTGAAAGCAGGGCCTGATTAACGCACGATCCTACAGGTCCGTGGACATGGGTAC
Organism: Uloborus plumipes; assembly: GCA_038373865.1. Classification (NCBI taxonomy): domain Eukaryota; kingdom Metazoa; phylum Arthropoda; class Arachnida; order Araneae; family Uloboridae; genus Uloborus; species Uloborus plumipes. Next base: position 92,227 of record JAXGGA010001684.1, read on the forward strand.
CACAATTTTAGGGGCACCAAAATAGGGTAAATGACTTTCTTTCTTCTCTTTTTGGGGACAATTACTTTGAAAATGAGCAGATTTTCTTGTGAGAGGGCACCAAATTTCTTCAGGACCTGGGCACCATCTTGGCTTAGTCGGGCTCTGCCTAAAAGTGCATTACGACGGCCACCAAACCAGTAAATCTGCCACTTCCAATCTTTAAAAGAAGTTCAAATCCAAAATAAGGGTAAAACATGAATGGAATTTCATAGCAGTTCAAATTCAAATTGATGCGCAAAATAAACCAATTTTAGCAGTCGTTGAAGTTCAATTTAGAGTTCTGAAACAAAACAGAAAAACTGCAGTGATGATTCAAATTTAAATTATTGAACAAAATCAACAACCTATAATAGTAGCTCAAATTTAAATTAATGTGAAAAATAAAGAAACTGTAATTATCGTTTAGCTCAAATTATCGAGCGAAAGGAGTTAAATTATGAAAATAAAAGGTGAAATTAGTAAACTGCTCGTTTTCGTGGCAGAAAGGGCGAAAAAAAAGATCAATTATAGTAAAGCGAACATTTTTGTAATATTGTAAAAATCTAGTTTATTTTCGAGTAATAATCAAGAAGTTTAAACATTTGAACTCTGTGTTTCCTGTTGCAAATAAAAATCTGATGTCAACATTGCAGTTACAGATGAAACTTATCTGGATTAACAACGAAACTTCATGGAAGGTAAGATGAATATGGAAATGGCATAACTTCAAATTAATAGTTTGACTAGCTTGAAGTATGTTTCCTGTCAAGGAAACTCGGTACCAATATTGTAATTAAAGGTGAAATTCATCTTGGCAATCAAGCATAAGCTTTAAATGATAAATTCGCATTCTATTCACCTGATAAGCAAAAAGTTTAAACTCTGCTTCCTGCAAGGAAAAAAAAATATTGCTTACGTAGCAGTTAAAGATGGAACTTATCTTGATTAAAAATGAAACTTTACAGAATGTAAGCTGAAACTTTATGTCTTTACTAAAGGAATTGCTTACTATTAATATGCGAGGTTTGACCGATTCGAGATCTGTTTCTTTCCAGAAAAAAACGGGTGCCAAAGTTGCTGTAGGATATGAAACTCATTTCAATAATTAAGTTGAGAAAAACGTATGATTACTGAAATGTCAGTACGTTGCAATGATCATTTCCGATCAATACCAGCCACCTTGCCCGGTAGTCAGAGAAATCTGACTCGGATAGGGCGTTCCCAAGTTCGAATCCCGGATCGGCATTGGGGTACTTTCTGTCTCATGTCCTTGTCCTTTCTTTGTTGCCTACCCTATAAACGGATCCTTATGGCATGTGTGTACTGTGGAAGTATGACTTTACACCAAATTACAGTACAGTTCGAAAAGTAAAGCAGCGTACCTTAAATTGCCAGCCTTGCTGGCACAAGACAACAACAAGAATCAAAGCAAGAAGTTGATAATTTGTTCGACCTCCATTCTCTGTTAGGAAAATCAGATGCGAATGTTGCAATTAAAGTTAAAACTTATTTTGCTAGTCACAATGAAAAAAGTTCATATGTTCATTGACAGTACACTTTCTATTTTTAACTTTTCATTAATACCACAACAAGATGTTTAACAGCGATGTTTATTTCCGATCAATACACAAACAAGAAGTTTATAAGCAGTTCGAACTCTCAGCAAAAAGCTGGTCCGATCTTGAAATTAAATATAAAAATTATCTATTTGCTTTCATGCCATTAGAAATGTCTGATATGCCGAACATAAATTAATGGTCTTTCGTTTTAGAAGGGGGGCAAGGGAAACCCGATCCACGTCAGATGGAATAAGCGTCACTAATTCGCAACCGTCCCTTCTGGGCACTTGTTCTCAGCAGTGCCAACAGAGAAAAAATACGAATTGCTGATACCGATTGTGAGGCAATGATGAATGAGGAAAAATTAGTGATACCCAATACGGACGGCGAGATCCATCACTCCATAATTGCTTTCCGGAATGACATTTTGCGAGTGTGACGTAGGTGCACGTCAATCACGTCACTGCCACGTCTGTAATTTGTGCTTTCCGGCAGTCTCCGAAGGTACATCCATAATTTAAGGGGAAGTAACGGATGCGGATGTGGTGTGCGATTTGAATTGGCAATCAATAACAGGTATGTCCGTAATCAGTTATTGTGGGGCTGAGTAGCTTTTCGGCTAACTTTATTTGCTGTAAGTATGCGATTTTTCTCGATGCAATTGCCTGGTCATTTGTTGAAGTGTGAGTTGTCGTCAGTAACTAAGAAAAAGTTGTGGAAACGTTTGATGAAGTAGGTGGTAACTTGACAGTGTGAAACTGGATGATGCTGTGCGTTTTGCACAGCACATGCGTAATTTACATCTGTACAAACACTCAATTAATTTTCAACTTTGATGCGTGTTTTCTGTAACTTACATACTTGTTTGCATATGCAAATTCGCATCACAGGAAGAGTTCTTTAACGCTTCAGTTATATTAGGATGACTTTGAATTAAATAATAATCGCTATTACTTATAAAAAAAACTCTACTCATACGGCTTTCAGTCCGGAATCCGCCTATGATTTTAGGTTGTGGGACACGTAGTCATGCAATTTGTAAAGTAATTCCGAGTAAACTTAAAGACAGTAAATAATCTTAGTCAATTTCTTATTTAAATCTCTTGAATGATAGGTCGCTTGTTACAAACATAGATATTACTGCAAAGAGTATCGAAAAAAAAAGAGTTATTTCAATGTCATGATTCCACGTTATATTTTCTATCAAACAGAGTTGTATATTATGCATTCACCCAAAGTACAGTACAGCAAGCTCCTGATTATCCGAGGAATAGGGTGGCACGGTAACCGCGGATAAGCGAATACCGCGGATAGTCCGAAAAAACGGTAAAAAGAGAGACTAGTGTTTGCAATAGCTAAAATAAGTCAACAACACAGCACATACATTTAAATTATAGCTGAAAATGACATAGTATTAAATGGAAAACAAAAGTGAAAGATCCGCGGATTATCCGAACCGTAGATAATCCGACCGTGGTTAATCGGCAGTTTACTGTACTTCAATCGTATGGTCACCAGCAACGAGTAAGTTAAGATACTGCTAGTAAATAATTTTGCTTATTTTCCAAGTTTAAAAAAAGAAAGAAAAAAAGGACTAAATTACTTAGAGGCATTGGTAAATACATAAAATAAAAGCTACTATCAGAACGATATTTTTATGAACAGAATGAGCTAAAGAGGAGAACCGTTTGATGTTCGACAAAATTTGCTAAGAACTTACAGTATAGACTTTTCTAAATTTTGTTCAGTTAAAATAAGCACTGCAAAAAATAAACTGTTGTTTTTGCAGTATAATACTACTGTCAGCCAAGGTTCCAATTTAAAACTGTAAAATGCACAGTAATAAATAGTAAAGATAGCAATTTTACAGTTTCTTACTGTAAAGTTAGAAATTTTAGTTTATTGCTGTAAAATTTAGCTGTTTTATATTGCAAAAACAACAGTTTTATACTTGCAGTAGAGGTTCCAGTTTAAAACTGTAAAATGCACGGTAATAAACTAAAATTAGCAACTTTAGTTTAGTACTGTAAAATTAGCAATTTGAGTTTTTTCCTGTAAAATTAGCAATTTTTACAGTTTATTACTATAAAATTAGCTGTATTATGTTGTGAAAACAACACTCATTTTTTACATTGAGGTTAAAACTTTCTGATTCCTTACAATGTGGGATGCATCATTAATGGATACAGGTTGCTAAAAAAACATGAAGAATAAACTAACACAAAATAATTAAAAATGCAACTGAACTGATAAGGAATACTTAAATATTGCAACGTTGTAATTGCTCATTTAACTACTGTAAAATAACTTATTTTTACGATCCGTAATTTTTGCGACCATAACAATATTGACTTTTTTGCTAACCGAAAATTTTGCGAAACGAAAGTTGAAAAATGCGCAGCAAAAAGAAAAAAAAAATATACTTCGCGAGATGAAATTTTTCGCGATTATGACTGGTTTCATAAATAAATGAATAAAGTAGTAGTAATAACTAAAAATAAAACAAACATCAAAACCATTTAATATCAAAAGGCAGTCTTCAAGATAAGATAATGCAAATTCTTCAGAACAATAAGGAAAATCCTAGTTGTTTTGTATTTCGTCTTAAGATATGAATAACAATAGTGCTACCACTTTCATGGAAAATTCAAGAAAATTAATCGTCTCAGTAGATATTGTGGTGGTAATTGTACATTTAAACAATTGTTGATGTAGAGTCATGCCATGAAATAAATAATTTTTTCATCAGAATACTTTTATGTGGAGCAGGGTCGGCAAATAAGGGGGGCAAGAGGGTGCGGTTGCACCCCCAAATACTTTTCGCAGAATGTTAAAAAACGGGTAAATTCAATGTATGTATAACATAAATCAATGATTTAGTGCAAAAGGATTTAAAAGATCTTGTCAATTTCAATGTCTCATCCTAAAACATACTCTCAAGATTATTCTAATAAAAGAGGAATCTGAAAAAAAAAATGCTCTGAAACAAGTACAAAGGGACAAGAAAGGGTTTTTAACTTCAGTTGTTTGGAAAATAGCACAAAACACTGAAAATCGATGGAAAAAAAGCTCTTCTTTTTGACTCCAAACATTGCAGATTAAAACTTGATTAAATGTTAAAAGCTAATTTCCAACCAAGACATTTTGTGTGATTAGTTATAATTACAATATATGTAACTATTAGTAATACATGTAATTAATTATAATTCTAAAATAATTTTTAACTTTGGTCACAAAAACTTATATTGTTTTATAACTTCAATTTTTCTAAGCATTAAATCCATTTAAAGATATCTTTCTTTTAACCAATATGTATTTTGTTCCATACTGAGGAACTTCATATTTAAGAAATTAGCCCCCTCAAATGAAATGCAGAAATGCCGCCCTTGATGTAGAGTGATTCCTTGCAATTGTAGACTGCGATTTTACTAAGACCATCAGCTAGAGAGACAAATCAACCTTATGTACACAATAGTATGAGCCCCAAAAGCTGCAATAATATCGATTTTTAACCAAAGTTAAAAACTATTCCAGGTTGTATATTAGGGTGGGCCCCACGTGACTTTTTTTTTTTTCGATGATGGGGAGTGCGGAAAAGGTGCCTTTGAGGAAGCAAAGTACACACAAAAAATTCGAAATTTTTTGGTCAATTTCTTGATCTACCGCAATAACGTTGAAGTTTGGAAGAAATGAATTTTTTTGAGGTTTTTTTTGGGAAATTATTTTTAAAAATTTTTTTACTCCTAACATCTAAAAATGCATTATATGAGACAAATAATGTAGTTGTTTCTGATAAGTACGGGGAAAACAGAATTTTAACGTTTTGGCAAAATTTAATTTAAAACGTAGAAAAAAACAGGAAGTTGCGAAATCTTCTAGGCATTTGCGGAAAAGGAAGGAATTATACCACAGACCTCAATTTTTTATTGAATTTCTATTCCCCCAATGGCACCTCCCCCTCTACCCGTTTCGAAAATAGGAAAAAAAATTAATAATTCGCTAAAAATCTCGAAAAAACTGCATTTTTTCCAAACTTTAAGGCAATTGCAGCAGATCAAGGAATTGACCACAAATTTTCACATTTTTTATGTGCACTTTGCTTCCCTAATGGCACTTTTTCCGCAATACCCATCATCGAAATTTTAAAAAAGTCAGTTTCAGCCCACCCTACTGTATTGTATCTATCCGTAATAGATCTTCGTTTTTATTTTTACTTTCTTCTATATCTATATATATAAAGATGACGGTGTTCGTTTGTCTGTTTGTACGTTTGTAACCGCTGGCCAGAAGCCCCCACAGCACCTACGGACCTGAAACTTGGCTCAAAAATTCGAACGTACCCCGCCCTCGTGCACCTCGAAGCCCAAATTTTTAATTTCGAATTAGTTATTTTTAAATTAATTAATTAGTCTCATTTTTGGTGTATCCGCCATAATTGAGGGGGGAAAACCTCCCCCACCCCAAAACATTATATATCGTTGGAAAGGGTTTTTTTTTTTTTCTGAAAAAGAAAAGTTTTAGCACGTTTCTGTCCGTTAATTAGGACAGGAGATATTAATTAATCAAATTTAGTCAATTTTCAAGGCTTAACTATGTACGCAGTACTGAAACACTAGGTTCATTTTCCTGATCAGCTGCTCTTTTGTCCCTGAAGTTACTTTGTGGTTAAAATTGTGCGTATAGATTTAAGCCTTGAAAATTTATTCAATTTGAATGTTTAATATCTCTTATTTCTTTCTTAATTTTCTGTCTTTTTGATTTATTTGGCGAATTGATTTAAACTTTAACATGACTTTAAGTGGAGTTTAAAAGATGAAGCGCATTTGAACTAAAGGATATAATAATTTTAGTTCAGAGGGGTGGGAGGGAATTTAAATTTATTCAGTTGAATTCCTCAAAATTTGGTGTTGCCAAAAATGTCAGAATGGAACTATTATTGTTAAAAAATTAGCGATGGCTATCAGCTACTCTTCGTATTTGGCGTGGTAAAGTTTGGCAACAATAGGGATATTTACCAAACCTCCCAGCCAGTGAAACACTTCTTTCTCCAAATTAAAGAAAAAGAAAACGCTCTGTGAAGGAACAGTAGTTGTTTGCAGTCTAAAAAGTATTTTATTGCATGTTTAAAACATGTATATAATGCCGCCAAACCTAAATTTTTAATAGTTCCATTCTGACATTTTCGGTAACACCGCTATGAAGTTACTCTTCGTATTTGGCGTCGTAAAGTTTGGCAACAATCTGGAAATTTACCAAACCTCCCAGCCAGGGAAATCTAGCTTATTTGAGGGTTACTGTTATAGATTGTAATCACTTCAAAGAGATGGTGCGAATAACATTATATTTCTTGCCAGGCCCGTGCTGGGTGTCGTGGGAGGGCGGTGGACAGAAGATGAAAAGGGCGCATCCATACTGAGGGGCTGTGGCAAAACCGTAAATAGAAAAAATTTCGGGAGGGTCCAGTTTGCACATTGCCCAAACACACAAACATTTGTGTGTATTATGTCTTTTTTCTTGCTGCCCTCCCCCCCCACACACATGCTGTTTCTTGTGTGTTCTTTTCCCTTGTTTTTTTTTTTTTTTTTTGACTGACTTTTATTGGAGTAGGGGTATTAAGAGAGAGATCAATGAATTTTTTTAAGTGGAATAGAATCTTCGTAATATTAGGGGGGTCAGGGGGTTTCTCCCCCGGGGAAATTTTTGAAAAAAGGTTTAAAATTCTGCATTTTGAGGCCTTATATGGGGCAATTGGGACTTTAAAAAAAGGCAAACAAAAACCTTATAAATGTTCCGCATTCTTTTGCAAAGTAAGATCAATCAAATTTTTATTTATTTTGTAGTTTAACAAACGATTGACATTAATCGACAAACTGGAAGAACGAGAGAGGGAAAAGGTTAACGTATCATCACTCGCTTACATCGGTTTTCAGTATAGTTACATAATAGTTTTTGATCAATTCTCTACTCGCCGACAGACACAGCACTTAATAACATAAAATAAATAATAGTATAAAACGGACAAAATTCTTGAAATAGTGTAGAAATTTAAAAAATAATTAACGAGAGTTTAATATTCTGGCCATTCAGTTAATTCATAGTTTGTTTTTTTAATAAAAAATACAACTGAAGCACTTTTTGGGGAGTATGAAAAAGGTATTTAATGATTTTGAAAGAGAACAGGTAAAATTATTTAAAGTATTCCATTTGCACTTTTCAGTCTCTAACGTTTTAATAGTTGATTGGACAGTCTTAGAGCTGAATTCCGGGCAACTTGATATCGCCCCCCCCCCATTTGTGATAGAAACTTTAAAATTCAAGGTTTACAGCTACATTAAACGAAATATTTTCAAGCATTTGAAAAAAACACTTTTTCGAAAAATAATTTTTCGAGGATTAAGGGGCCCCCAATAAAGCGGAGGGCCTGCGAATGTATCCATTTTTGTGTGTTCTTTTGATTGGAGCCATGCTTAGCTATTAAAATCCCTCGAGGGTTACAGATGCTAAAAAATGAGGACCAACAAAACACCATTTTAATTGAATAAGGGCTACCAAGAAGCAAGAAGCAATCTCAGCTTAATCGAAAGGTAGGGCCTCGGCCCGTAGTGGGGTAGAATTTTTAGTGGAGTGGTGTAAGTTTTATAGAGGATGGTATGGTGCCCGCCGAGCAAACTGTAAAGTAGCTTGCATTAGTTCGGGAAAGAGAGCAGGAAGTGCTAATAAAAGTCTTGTTTTCCAGTATGTTTTACAGTTAAAGATAATTTGAATTAACAAACTTTTCTTTAAAAAATTAGTAGAAAAACTTCAGTGAAAAAATAGTTACAAAATTAAAAAGAAAAACTTTTTTTTTTTGCCATTTGAAATTTAAGAAAAGATAATTTTTTTGTTTTACATCACAAAACATTTCGGGTTTCGAGGGGCGGGGGGGGGGTGCCTTCAGCCCCCATCTGGATACGGCCCTGGGCTGTGACGTTGTCAAGGATGGGGCGATAAGGGTTCATACTCCACCCCCCCTCCTTTTATGCAGCAACATAATTATATGTGAAAACACATGGCTCTGAAATCGCGCTTTTCGACCTTTAATTTCGAAAATTTTCAGACAATTCTTCCGCCACCCCCTTATTAAACTATACAAAATAACTCATAGGGCGATTTTCTTGGATCGTGCCCTCAAACCTCATGCGCCCACCCCTCTCCCACCCAGCCGGGGCTGCTGGGGTGCGGGAGATTGCTGGGAGAGCGGGAATTATGAGTTTGCCGAATAGAACTCAAATGTTGCCGAATGATAAAATACGGTATGATGCGCACATAAGTATATCTGATGAAAAGGGGCATTCGGGCATTTCAAAATTGCAGAATTACATTTATGTCTTCAAATTAAATTCGCCGAGCAGTCGGACAAAATTTGTCGAATAAGGAATGTTTTCGGGTGGTTGCAGCAAACTTCCGTGACTTCTCATTGAGGCGCCCATGGAGGCGTCATCTCTTAGGAAGTAGCTGACTGGAGCGCCACTTTAGTTAACCATTTCTGCCATAAAAGCTTTCAAAACTATCTACGTAACTAACCACTGTCCTTTTCCCCCTTTTATATTATTGAATCCAGGGGAATGGGGATGGTCTTTCAGCACATAATGAACTATGTGTTAACATCAACAGATGAAACATAGAGGCAATAGCGTACAGAGTTAGGTGCGCCCCTCTCTTGCAAGATTTGCACGTTAGTCCCCCACCCCCTTAATAAACTATAAAAAACAAATCATAGGGCTATTTTCTTGGATCGTGTGCCCTCAAACCTCATGCGCCCCCTTCCGCCCAGCCGGGACTACGGGGGTGCTATGTACGCAACTGCATTGAGGGTAACTTACTGCTTTGTGCCCCGAAGCTCCCAAGTTTTCGACCCTTTCTTTTGAGCTGACAGTACTTATCGCAGGTGTATATGCTGCTTGCATGAGCAAGCTTTTGTACCTCATTGATCAATTGCTAATGTTCATTTTTTGTGGGATATATTTACTTTTGTTAGTTGAGGTTATTTTCTTTCAAACTGGTTTTATGATAAACTAGTTATCTGCTCGATTTTTCAAAATGTTCACTTGCTGAATAAAAAAAAAGGAAAGGGGCGAATGAGGGCGCACCGGGATACGCCCCGGTGTCCCGGTGGGCCAGCACGGGCCTGTTTCTTGCCTTTTAATGTTCAAATTAAAATCATGGAAGAATGGTTGAGGCTGAGCTACCTGACACAATCGGTTCCCTATGTTAATAAATTTAAATTTGGCGACCAATTTTACATTGAAATTACGGTTAAATCGGTGGATTATGTTAAACTTCAAGGGCAAAATTGCTGTGTTCGTTGAGAGTTTTCGAAAATCTTGTCACTACAGTTATCTCAAAAGTTCCATTGAAACGTTTATTTGGCGAATTGATTTAAACTTTAATATGACTTTTAGTGGAATCCAAAAGGTTGGGGAGCACATTTGAATCAAATATAATAATTTTACTTTAGAGGGTTAAAGTGAATTAAACTTTATTTAGTTAACTTCCTTTACATTTGTTGCACGGGCATCGCCGTGCGGGTACTGCTAGTCTAATATATAGAAGAAAGTATTGGTTTTGTGAAAATTTTCGAATGTCGAATTTTGACGGATTTGCACGTTTTGAGGTGCGCTGAGTCCATTTCGACCATTTTTGGAAAATGTCTGTCTGTGTGTCTGTCTGTGTGTGAGTCTGTATGTGTGTGACCAGTTTTTGTGGCCGCGCTAGAGCAAAAACTACTGCATGAAATCAAACAAAAGTTTTTGCACATATGTACCACCATGTGAACTGGTGCACCTGACTTTTTTTAGCGAATTCCTTCAAGGGGTGAGGAGCAATCGCACGTGATCTGCGCGGGGGTGATTGCTATATCTCAAAAAGTAACCGGCGGAATTAAACGAAAATTAGTCCATAGGTAGACCCTACTGAGTACAGGTGTTGATTTAATTTGTTTGTCAATATCTCGAAGGGGGGGGTGGAGCAATCGCACGTGTTCTGCGCGGGGTTGATTGCTATATCTCAGGAAGTAACCGGCGGAATCAAACGAAAATTGGTCCATAGGTAGACTCTATTGAGTACAGGTGCTGATTCAATGTGTGTGTCAGTATCTCAAAGGGGGGTGGAGCAATCAAAAGTGCTTATTTTGTCATTGCACCTACTGTATCTCGGGAAATATTGCTGCGATTTGAATGAAATTTGGAATAACACTAACCCAATATGGAAACAAGCATCGAATAAATTTTGGCGCCAATCGCCCCAGGGGGAGGGTGGGGTGATTTTTGCGCTTAGTCAACAATGCGAAAAATTAATTCATTAAAAAATCGTTTTCACGCTATTTAATTATCAAAACAGCTGAAAACTTTCAATGATTTGAAATTTTTAACTGTTGCCAATTTCTTTTGACTAACAAATAAAATGGTTGCAATTAATCTAAACAAGGCTTTTGTAATGATTTCCAATTTCGCTCATTGATTCTGCATTTGCAGGGTTATTACGATAATTGGGAAATTGGTGCTGTTTCCAATTATTCGGGCGAGTACGTATTTTATTTTGTAACTGGAATTCATAAGATAGATATAGAAGAAAGTTTCGTGACGGCCACGACAGCTAGTTTGTGATGATTTTAACCCTTCACTGCATGATTTTTTGTTCTTCGAAAGACACATACAGGGGTGCCCATCCCCCCCAAGCTCAATGGCGCAAATTCCCCCCCAAAAATTTTCACAATCCCCTTGTGCTTTTTATTATCTTTTTTTACCCTTTTTTTATTATTTTTTATTTTTTAAAATCTTATTTATTTATTTTTTAATATTATTTACTTATTTTTTAATATTATTTATTTTTTTATCGTTATTTATATATTTATTAAAATTACAACTATTATATTTTTATATACATTATTACTTTTTTAAAAGCTCAAATTATGGGCAGAATAGAATCGCTTTTTTTCCCTTCCAGACATTCCAATCGCATACACACACACACAACAAATAAAAAAAATAAATAAATAAAAATAATAATCAAATTAAGAACATAATTTAAATTGAAAAAATAAATTGATGAATAATTTTCATTTGAAAAAAAACAGTTCGTTATTTAAATTAAAAAATAAATTTTTAATAATTTAAATAAACAAATAAATGAGTTTAAAAAAAATCCCCCCCAAAAATTTTGATGGCGCAACTTGCGCCATAATCCCCCCCTTTGGGCACCCTTGGACACATATATGTTTTTTAGTGTAATAAGAAAACATTGAAACACATTTAAAAAAAAAATAATTTTGAGGATAGATGGTTATATTTGTTTTAAAGATACTTAATACTTGCTTTTTATGCTTGAGTTGCCTTATGCATGGTTATATGGAAAAATAGTCCATGTATCCAATTAGCAACGCTATGCAGTGCAGTGTTAAAAAGGTTTTTTTTTTAAGTTCATACAAAGAAAAGGAAAAATAACTTTTTGTTATGGTTAAAACAAATTTCGGCTCAATAGTAAAATATTTATTCTCAGAACGACGTGTAAAAGCAAACAAAGTATTGTTATTTTCCTATAGAATAAGCCGGGGAAAATGAAAATCGTCATATAAGTGAAAAGGGAGCATACAAAAATGTGTGTGTAAGTGAGAGTTCACTGTAGCCAAGAATATGCACACTAAAGCAACCCTTCTCTTAAACGTCATTTTAAACAAATTAGTCAATTAAAGGAATGTATGAATCTCTTTTTGTGTTCTATCCCTCTGCGTACTTCAAAAATGTTTTCTGTTTGAAAGAAAGCACCCCCCCCAAAATAAATGGGGGAGGGGGGGGGAGAGACTGTTTGCTACATACCACATTCATTTCTATCCGAAGATATGAAGAAAACGATTAAAAAAGACAATTCTTCACTTAAGTTTCGCTTTTAAACAAACAGCTTAGTACTTTATGCCCTTCATATAACACTTATTTCTTTCATATCTTGAGACAAAACTGACACCGAATTAAAAATAAAAAAATATATAATGAATAGAAATAAAAGAAAACTAACGATTTCTCAGAAGTACACTCTTATCTTAATACCCTTCAAAAATGTCTTCTTTGCAAATGAAAAATGTCAAGTTACATATCAAAGATAAGCGGTAACTTTTAGTACACAAAAAATGGCTATGAATAATTAAGTCTGTGATAAAGTTTTATAAGACTTTCTAATTTACAATTTAAATTTTTTTTGAGGGGAGTTATTTGATTCTATGTTTTTTACATTCCGTTGTACTGTTTAAATGAAATTATTTTCAACTCTGTGTTGGTATTTCAATCGCGTTGTTACCGTTCCTCAAGAATTTCAAATGTTTCACATTAAAATTTTCGGTTCGAGGCTTGTAATTTAAGTAAAAAATATTAAACGTTATTTTGGCAATCAAGTTCTTTTTTATATAAATGTAATACAAACTAAGAAAATAACATAATAATTCATCTAGTGTTGGAAGAATCCTCGTAATTTCTGTACGTTGTGTATGGAGAAAAGGGGATGTACAACCTGGATATTTTTTATAAGGATAGTTCTCCAGAAAAGTGCAGTTCCTTTTCCCAGGCTCATAGCAACCAATTAAGAAAAGTCTATTCCACTTCTTATATTATTATTATTTATATGCCTCCGTCTAAAGAAAAACATTAAGGTATTTTACAGAGCTAAATAATATTTATTTATATGGAGGTTTAATATAAGTTCTAAAATCACATTACCATCCGCTATCCCTAACCAGAATTTATGTCTTTAATAGTTTACTCAGACAGCAGAAAAAGCTAAAATGTAATGCTAAAGTAGATTTCACAATGCTTCAAGTATTCTAATTTAAATTCAAGTTCCGTTTTTACTTGATTTCGTACATAAATTTAAAAATGCTTCTGACATAGTTGAAACATCGATTGTTAAACTATCCAACAGGTTTACAGGCTTGCATGTGACCACGAGATGCAACTAACAGCTCAAATAACTTTCAGTTTTAGTAGCAGCCCATCATAAATTTGTTCATAAAATCAGAATTGTGTGTGTGTAGAAGTTTCTATGCTTCCGTATTGGGTGTATTTAACACCCAAGTAAATAGAAAAAAAAGGGCTGTCATTACTATCCTTACTCATAATGAGTAACTTTTAACAATATTTAGCACTTTTGTTCTTGACTGAACCTTTGTTGACAACATGTAAAATTTTAACGAAGGTAGTCAGTGTTTTAGTGTTATTGTCTAGTCAGGTGAAATACGGTAAAATGCCATTACCATCCACAGCAAAAGTTATAAATTTGTGGTTAGAATGACAGACTGAGAACAAAATGATAGGAAGTACAGTATTTCTAACATTTTAGATGCTTGATTTCTAAAGGTATTTTTGAGACATATTTTACAGATTTCTATAGAAACTTCTTTATAGATATTTTATAAAATAAGTTGAACTTAATTTCATCAAAAAATTTTTCGTTGATGATCATTAAAGCAAGATTTTAATACTTTAACATTTTTAGAATATGTATTTTGGTTTCAATTATGAATTTAATGGAGAATTAATTTGTTAATTCATGAGTGAAAATTAATCAAAACTGAAAAGAGATTTTTAAAAAATTGCACAATGTCAATTTTTGTCAATTAACTCTCAATGTCTGTAAAATAAATGAAGATGTCTTATGAGCTGACAAAAAATATTTTTTTTTTGTCTTGCCAAACTGTAGCCCTTGCCATCATATAAATGTCAAACTGTACCCCTTGTGAAAAGTTGAGCATTTGAAAATTTTGGATCCAAAATAACATTTTTCTAGAGTTACCCAAAAACTTTAGCAGATAGCGCAAATTGTGCAGCGGGCAGAACCTAAGTACCTAAGTCTATATTCGCTTCTGATCACAGCACAATATCTTTGATGGGTGGACTGAATATGACTAATCGATACCTAAGCAGCGTTATGCTATTTAACTCTACTTACATGAAAATAACTTTAAAAAAATCGCAATAATCACTCACAAACCACCCGAGCACTCATTCGCGCCATTCCGTCTGTTAGCGATAAAAATACCATCCGTGTTTGGGCTACTGTGCATGGATGGCGTGGGAAACTTTACACAAAAACGATCATCTCTAAAAGACTTCTTTGTGAGAATCGCCTCACTTTAATGTCAGCCATAAGATGGCCACTTCAGACATTGTTGCCACCGATTCCTAGGTTCACGAATAAAAAAGCTTTGCGTCAAATGGGCGGCAAAAGCGTGGGCGCAGGAGACGGTCGCAGTTACATTCTTGCAACTCTTTTGTTTCGTTCGATATCTCTCGTATTTCTCCCGGAAGTGAAAGGAATGGTCTATAATTAGATTTTTTGTTTAAAAATAGCTGGATGGTTGAGATATAAATAACTTTGCGTAAAAAGTATCAGATTGCATTTTCGTCTTTTTTTTTTTTTTAATGGCATGATTGTAGAGTTCGTTCTTTCTGCGAAAAGACACTAATTGATTGTTGGGATTATCTCAGGGATCGGCGATTCGTTTTTCAGTATCAGAATGAAACCATTTCCATATTTAAATATTTGAATTGATTCTTAAATTATACTTCATAAACAATTCTAGTCAAAAGTGCTGCAAGTTTAATGAAAATTGTCATTAAATCAAGAATAATAAGAAGAAAAAGATGGTATTTTTTTCATGTCAACCAGTACTCTCTAATGTCAATATGTTAAATTAGTTCAAGACAAGATCTGGTTAAGTTATTGCAGAAAAATAATTTTAATTTATTTTTAAAAAAGCATTCACAAAAATGTTCTGTTTATGAGAAAATGGAATCCAGTTTGGTTTTGCTAAGCAAAGCGAACAAAAGAATATTTTCAAGTTCTTTAAGTAATTAAGCTGAGTATGAAAAATATTAAATGTGCGCAACTGAACTGAAAACCATTTAATGTGTTTTTAAGTCATTTTTAGCTTTTATCACAGCAACCACTCCTTGAGTCACATATTTCAATAGGTTTACCAACTCTTCTTTGGTATTTTATGATTCCAAACTTCACTGTAACGATTTTCTTTAATTTCTCCACTTCATTTACGTTTAAAACCAGTATAATTGAAGAAAAAATGTACTAGATAACATATAACTAGATATATAAATGTTTAAGAAATTTTTAGACTTCGCAAAATTGCAATACTTTTGACCAAAACTGCATACATAACTATTTCTGCAAGGTAAAGGTTTCTAAGATACAAATTAAAGTTAACCAGAATATGAAAATTTTTCTTTTGTAATCTCGTTTGTAGAACTGGATTTTTATTTATGGGATCATAAAATAAAATCTCTCTTATCAAAATTTTACTACTTTATACCTCTGAATAAAGTATAAAAATTAGAGTAGATGGTGCTTCAATCTCGAATTTGGAAAAGATGAATATAGTGTCTTTTACTACAGCAGGTACAGATATATAAAAAGGCCGCTGCTGTGAAAGACAGATATTTGATAAACGTCGACAATGTAGCAATTGAACAGTTTCTTTTAAAATCAGTCAGCAATCTATCTTTTGAAATCAGAAACTAGGGAGAAGGAGAAATTTTAAAGCAAATAATCTTTAAAATATTTTAAGAAAACTAAAAAATACACTTTTTGATGCCCTTATAATACATAAACATGTAATACAGTTTAGCCTTTGGTATTAATAATTATTAAATTTCTTACTTTTACATTTGCAAAGAACGTGAATTTATCTTTTATTCAGAGTTACATACAAACTGAAACATTTAAAACACATCAACATATAATATAGTTTAGCCTTTAGTATTAACAATAGTATTAAATATATCTATATACATAAATGACTACTTTTGTATGTATGTATGGATGTATGTCCGGGGCAATCTTCAAAACTACTGAACCGATTTTAACCATTTTTTCACCGTAGATAGCTACATTTTCAGGAATCAGGATAGGCTATAATTTATGTCCAAAAAACGTAGTTTTAAAAAGTTATTATGAAAAACAGTAAATTTCATATCAATTCCCCATTAAATTATTAAATTTTCCATCCATTGTTGCAAAAATGTATTGCCTTGCAACAACAATATTAATAGTAATCATGATGAAAATTTTGAACCAAGGCTTCTCTGGAGTAAGTATAAAATTTATTGCATTCTTAGAATTTTTATATTTATCTATGCCAATAATCGATACCGGATTAAATAAAAAGAGAATTGATATTGGCAACAGTTATAAAATAGAAAATGATTTTTTGGAAAATCACACGGATAAAATAAAATAACGCATTTAAGTTTGATTTCACGTTCTTCTTCACATCAGTTAATCTACCGCATGATCACAAAAAATAGCTTTAAGAAATATGATTCGATTGGGCTTAGTTGAAAGTCATATATTTATTTTCTTGGATTTGGCATGTTGCATTTAAACCCGTGCGACGCCGGGCACATCAGCTAGTTACTTTTATATTTGTAAAGAGCGGGAATTTTATCTTTTATTCAGTGTTACATACGTACATACAAACAAACAAACCCACATGTGAAACAAATAAAAACGTGTTAATAAGCCGAATTTTCAACGTGATCAATTATAAATGACAAAAAAAAGAAAAAAATCCATTGTTTCAACTTCACGTTTTTTAAATTGCACATAAATCATTCAGAAATCGCCTAAAATTCGTTAATCAAATTTGCCATTTATTTACTCTGCGCGTGGGGAAAAGTACAAGAAGAGAGCAAACATAAAAATTCTTCTCTTAATGAGAAAAAAAGAAATACCTGCTTCGAACACAGTTCCCATAAATCTTGACCATCTTCAAACTCGATGATTGAATTCCACCCGCAGAGATAAGAAACATTTCTTAATTTAGCGAACAAAAAACAAACAGGTTGCCTGCGCCGGGACTAACATAAATACGTCAAGATAAAGATCGCGAGGGAAGTACGAAAATGGCGGCGAAAATAAAGAGAGACAAAACAAAATTGCCAAATCATTTATATTCCATAAAGAAGCTGAATAACAATTATCCTGAAATTTACATCGGTGATTGTTTATATCTATGAATTTCAGGAGTCGTTACGGGCAAAAACGAGTACTTTGTTTTTTAAGGGGAATTTTAATATACGGTGGGAGTCACCCGTTGTTTAACCTATGACCGCTTTATTCTAATCTAATAAGATGGAAGATACTGGGATTGTATCAAAAAGGTTACCATCTTGGCTTTGTTATCGCTAAAACAAAGCAAATATTGTTTTCTTAAAATAAAATTAGAATAATAGAAGAGTTAGGAGGATGAAGGTTGAAGGGGCTGTCTTACATTTTTTGAAAATACACTTTAGACATTGGTATAAGCGAGGGATACAGGTAAGTAAATAAAACTTGGTACAATAAAAAGTAGGTGTCATTCGACCAACTTCATACGCTCAATTAATGGCAAAACCAGAAAACAAAAAGCTGCAACAATGAAACTTTGAACTTTAGTTACTCGCAATTTCGGTTTTGTCACATAACCCTTTCATCCCAAGCCCTTCAATTGATGTATAGTACAACTTTAAAAATCCGGGCGTCAAAAATCCAAAAGCACTCCAACGAAATGTTAATAAACAGCTCGAAAATCGTTAAAAAACAGATGCATTTCGTGAAATTAATAATTAAATGCAACGATTAAAGAAGTGAAACTAAGTACATAAGGAGGAGTATTACATTTTTCAGTATCAAACTCAACTTTGACCGCAAGAGCGGTTGAAAGATTTGGCAGGTAAGAAAATAATTTCTCTAACTTTTATCACAATAATGCGTCTTCATGAACTATCGCATTCTCTGTTTTATATACTTTATATGTGCAAATATTTTCAACAGTCCACAGAAAAAAGGTCTTCCTATTTAAATCACCTTGTTTTACTATTGGAAATTACTACTATTTAGAAATTTTCAATGTTTTTCAATTATGTACCATATAAAGCAGTAAGTGACCGTCCCTAAGCTAGGGCTAACGTAGAAACATGCAATACACCAACAGCTCGTAGCCTTGGCTGAGGGGCGGTTACTTACTGCTTTATACCCGAGCTTTGCCTCAAAATTTTCGAGTTGTACCGTACCAAGTGCGGTCGCTCGCTGGTGTTGTATTTTCACATTAGCTACCGGTTTTTGTTGGCTCTCTTTAACCCATTAATGTCTGACTTTTTTTTTCCCCAAAGGTATTTTGTGTACCGCTTACAAAGTGTTTAATTGACGTGAAAAATAATAAAAAAAATATTATGTAAAAAGTAATTTTTTTATTGAGGAAAGAAAAATCGTCCCTTAAAAGTTACGATAGACCCCAGAGGGTACATACTTTTTTTACTAAATTTTTTTCTGCCTACGATATAATATTTAAATAGATACTTTATAAGAAGAAATAAAATCAGCAATTAACATAAACTGGGAAGCTAGGAAATAACTTTGAAAACTTAGCTTTTTTTCTTGAGATTGTGAACGATGTCATTTTTGATAAAGGTCATATTAAAACTACTACAGAACACACTTTACAATGGTTATGTGCTGCAATCTGTTAATAACGAATTGAAACAATACCAAGGTACTAATTGAACACTATTATTTGGTTGAAATGTTTATTTTGGGGAAATTCAGACCCTTTTTTGGACCGTCCCTAAAAAGGGATGCTATGCATTAATGGGTTAAAGCTCGTTTAATTCCTATTCCATGCTGACGAGTGTCAAAAAGCACGAAACTGCAGTCCAAACGAGCTGGTGGTGTATTGTATGTACCGTATGTTCAACCTTTCCCATCTCACTCTCCTTGTTTACCCATACAACCGATTCATGATCCTCAGCGTAACTTTCATATTTCTTTATTTATGAAGTTAGCTCTGATCATTTGAAATCACTTCGTTCTTAAGACATAATCATAGATCTAACAACTTTGAAATGTGCTTGAAGGGAAACGTTTGCATTGGTTTCAGAAGCTAAAAAGCATTTTAATGTTCGCCACAAATTGACATTTTTTCCTCAATTAAATTCTAAACGATAGACATTAATTCGTTTATTGAAGAAAAAAGAAAAATAAGATCTCTTTAAAATAAAAATTCAAAAAAAGAAAAAGAAAAAAAACCTCTCTTTTTACAAGCTCACAGTATGTACACGGCGTAACTACTAAGAAAAACGTGCTTAAAATAAATTTGTAAAGATTCAAAAGGAAAAAAAAAGAGGATCTTTTCTGGGGGGTAAAAACGACGTGTTTACTCGTGACACACGTGTTTTTGACGTGAGACATCAAAAGACACTGAAAATATTCAGTTTCTGAAACATTTATTGCATTACCCATTTCAAAAACGTTAATAGTTTTTTAAAATTTCCAATGAGCAGTTTTGTTATTTATTTATTTATTTACGTATGAAACAATAAGAAATATTTTTTGATAGTAATTACTGACATATATATATATATATATATATAATACAGTACACTCCCAATCATCCACAGAATTGGGTGGCACGCTATCACGGATAACGAAAAAAGGCTTATAATAAGGGATAAAGAAAACTAAAACTGTCTTTTGCTTAAAAACAATTGCGTTGCACATAAAACGTGATATACAGTAAAGGCAGGCACACTATTAAAAATTATTCGCATTTTAGGTTCTATGAAATCAATAAAGGAATAGTACTTGTGATAACGCACAGGTAAAGCTATTTACTCGATAAAGTACACCGCACTGCTCTGTAAGGAATATTTAGATAAAACAACGCATTTAATTGCACTAAAAAATTACTTTTTTTCCCCAGACCAGCGCGGATAATCCGCTCTCGGATAATCGAGTGTATACTATATAGAAATTTACTCAACTCTGGAAAAAAAAAAACATTTACGACATTTATTTCTAAGAGGAATTTACCCTTTGAGTCAGGCCAATTTACTGTCCTTCAACTCTTCAAGTTCCAAGAACAGCTATATATCACTTCTAACTCTCATATGGTCATGGTCATAATTTTCAGTTGCCAGTTCTGTTTCCCAAGTGATAACACGATAGAACCAGTATACACATTCATTTTAGATTATCTCATATTGCATCACTGATAATAAACTGATAAATAGGGGGCTACAGACAGAAAAAAAGGAATGCCATCATGCACAGAAAAAAACCCATCACCCTTCCTCCCTCAAAATGTCAAACGATTTTTCAAGGAAGGAAAACCAGCGAACAGTTAGTAAGAACACCAACTAATCCTGTTACAAATGATCCAAGGATAATTCTGCCAGTTGGAACAGCATACGAACAGTTCAGTGATTGCTCACGGCTGTCAGAAATATTAACTGGCTGTTCTTTAAAAATCTCATCCTAACATTCTCCCCCGTGTAATATTTGTCCTTTGTTGTGAGCCGAGAGAATGGATAATGATAAAGCTCGGAATGCCTGTCACTCAAACTGTGGTACAGGCATGGCAGTGGGTGCAACCTGAGCATGGATACCTGGGGCATAAATTCGCCAGGGTGACTTTTACGTGACAGTATTTTATCTAGAGACAAAACTGCGTCATATTTCATGCCAGATGACAAAGTTGATCTCTCCATTGATTCTCGATTACTCTTTTTTCCCGTCCTCCCTCATTTTTTATTTTTCTCATAGTAGAATCGTTATTTCGGATTATTCCGAGAGAGTAGAAGCTAGTTAGCGATATTAATTTTACCCATTTTACTGTTGAAATTCAAGGTTTTTGGAACAATCCAAATTTGTGTTGCAAAGGGTCTGTGGATAGTTAGAATACAGCTGATTATTTGTACAACTTCTATGTTTTACCTTTCTTGTTGAGGATGAAAGTAAGTTAAAGCAACATTGAATCATTTCGGTTAATTTGCACCCCATCATATGTTTTTGTATAATATTTCGTTTTAAAAGAAAGATTTCTGGATTCATACTTTCGGATTATTACAAGAAGTGTGAAGCTAGTGAGCATTACTTTTACTTTGATTTTACCTTTGACTTCAAGACTTTTGGAACAGTCCATGTCTGTACTTCAAAGGGTCTTTTGAAATAAAGTTGATTATCCTTAGATTTTATTTTCCATCATGTCCAAAGAGTAGAGAACAACAACAAGTCATTTAAGCAACTTAGATTTGTGTGTTAATTTGCACCGCATCATATTTTTTTCGCATGGATAATTACGCAACTCAGAATGCTTGCCAATCAAAGTTCACAGGCATGGCAGGGGGGGTGCAACCTGAGCATGGATACCTGGGGCATAAATTCGCCGGGGTGACTTTTACGTGACAGTATTTTATCTGGAGACAAAACTGCGTCATATTTCATGCCAGATGACAAAGTCTCCATTGATTCTCCATTACTCTTTTTCCCCCTCCTCTCTCATCTTTTATTTTTCTCATTGTGGAATCGTATTTTTGGATTACTACAATAGCATTAACTTTACGCTCTTTTTACTGTTCAATTCAAGGGTCTTGGAGAGTCTAAGTGGGTTCTACAAATGGTCTGCAGCTAGTTGTTTTTGCAGCTTTTATCTTTTAATAAAAGAGTAAAAGTCGTTTAGGGTAACTTCGAATCATATATGTTTCTTTTGCTTGCATCATATTTTTAGTATAATATTTGACAGGATTTATAGAATCGTATTTTTAGTGTTGCAAGAAAAGTGAAGTTAGTGAGCACTAACTTTACCCTCATTTTACCACCGAGTACAAGGTCCTTGGAACAGATCATGTCTGTGCTACAAAGGGTCTGTGGGAATGCTAGATTGCAGCCAAATATTTTTGAGCCTTTATTTTCTACTTTCTAACTGAGGATAAATGTAATCTTAGGCAACTTTAAATCATATTGGCTTATTTGCTTCACATGATGTTTTTACGTATAATATTGGTTTCAAAAGAAAGATTTCTGGAATCATACTCTCGGATTATTCCAAGAAATGTGAAGCTAGTGAGCATTACTTTTACCCTCATATTACTGTTAAATTCAGGGTTTTTGGAGCAGTCCATGTCTGTACTTCAAAGGGTCTGCTGAAATAAAGTTGATTATCCTTAGATTTAATTTTCTATCGTATTCAAAGAGTAGGGCATAACTACAAGTCATTTAGGAAACTTAGAATCGAGGGTTAGTCTGAAGTCTGAACCCTATTTTATCGTTGAA
The DNA here is from genome assembly GCA_038373865.1 of Uloborus plumipes. Classification (NCBI taxonomy): domain Eukaryota; kingdom Metazoa; phylum Arthropoda; class Arachnida; order Araneae; family Uloboridae; genus Uloborus; species Uloborus plumipes. The sequence goes on from JAXGGA010001684.1 coordinate 114,933, forward strand.
CTCAAGGTTTTTGGACCAGTCCAAGTCTTGCAAACAGTCTGTTGGAATGTTAGAATAAAGTTCCTTATTTTTACAGCTTTTATTTCTTATCATATTCCAAGCTATTTTTTATCATGTCCCAAGCTATTTTTTGTCATGTCCTAAGCTATTTTTTTTTATCATGTCCCAATATAGTGTAGTCTAAACGTCATTTAAAGTAAATTGAATCATTTGCGCTAATTTGCAATAAATCATTTTTTAGTATACTATTTGAATTCAAGAGAAATTGCAAAAGATCACATACCGCTCTCTGTGGAAAAGAACATAATATGAGTTTACTACGTTATTCTGTAATGAAACAATTAAAGGAAAAAAAAACTCAACTCAACCATCTAAGGTTTTCGGGAAACTTTCTAGAATCTTTTTCTTTGTTATCTTAAATTCATATAGAAATGTCTTTTTACCCTTAATCTCTCATTCACAACTGATGAGTAACATTTTTTCTTTATGTGTCACCCCCCCCCCTTTATTTTCGTTTGTCGGAAGAGTTTTAAGTAGTTACTACGCTATAGAAACTACAGAGTTGTGTAATAGTTTATTTTGAAAAGAAGTGCTTGCATTCAATGTGATGTTATGTAATGAGATACTTAAATACATTTCAATTTTTTTCCTACAAGATTTTGAAATTCAAGCATTTTTGAGATAGTGGTTCTAGAAAACTTTTGAAAAAAATATATATACGTGAGTTTTAATACATATTAATGAATACGTGGAAATTTTTTCAGACTGAGACCATGCAAATATCAACACTTTCAGCAGTTAATAAACCTTTTTAGTAAAAATTGCAAAAAAGTGTTCAACATTATTTACTATAAGCAGTGATCCCTTCTTTAGCGGTCTAGCTCTAAAAAAAGTTTTAGATACATTCATGAAAATACTAAGTCTTTTTTTTTTTTCCCCTTTTAAATTTTCAGAAAACGCTTCCTTGAAAATTCTTTTAAATTTTAAACTTTAAAATTTATGACTTCGAGTTCTGACATTCTAAAGTACTGCCACCAAGTAAAAAATGAATAAATAAAAACTTTAAAAAAAAGATTTTCAAAAGCTAATTACTTATTAATTATAAATGATAGTTTTTTATTAATAAATTTTTATTAACATAATCATTACTCTTTTTTTTACGTCATGCATAAATTTGGCATGTCAAAGAATGAGATTTCTGAAAGTTTAACAAAAATCAGCAACTGACAGATTACGTGTCTTGTTGGTTTGACATGGAATGACTCATCTACTTTTTATTTTCGAAAAGTTGGTTCACCACATACAGCTCATTGTACAAATCAAGAAATTTATTCCTATACAGGAGATTAAGTTGAAATTATCAATCTAAAAGCTTTTTTAGTATAAAAAGTATAGAATTTATTTTATTTTATTATTATTACACACACACACACACACACACACACACACACACACACACACACACACATATATATATATATATATATATATATTTATTTATTTATTTATTTATTTATTTTTCTTTCTTTTATGAATGTTATTCATAATTATTACTCTAAAAATCCACAAATGCAGGGGGGCCCATCCCCCCCAAGCTCAATGGCGCAGATCCCCCCCCCCCCAAATTTTTCCCAACCCTCTTTTTTATTTTATTTATTTTTTTTATATTTTTAAAATATTATTAATTATTTCTTTTTAATGTTATTTATTTATTTTTTTAACTTTTACTTATTTATTTTTTTAAATTATAACTATTATTTTTTTTATATTATTTTTTAAAAGTACTAATTATTTACGGCATATAGTCGGGTTTTTTTTCTTTCCAGACTTTCCAAGCGCGCACACACACGCAAATGAATAAATAAATAAATAAATAATACAAAAATAATATAAATTAATTAATAATTTAAATTTAAATAATCAGTAAATAATTTAAATAAAAAATTAATTAATAAAAAAATAATTAATAAAAAATTAATTAAAAATATAGAAATAAATAAATTATATAAATAAATAAATTATATAAATAAATAAATTATATAAATAAATAAATTATATAAATAAATAAATTATATAAATAAATAAATTTGTTTAAAAAAATCCGCCCCAAAACTTTTGATGGCGCAACTTGCGCCATAATCCCCCCCCCCTGTGGGCACCGCTGCACAAATGTACAGTTTGTTTGGCACTTTCTTTTCCGATTTTTAAGATGTACATGTTCTTGTACAGTATTCAAAATGTTTCAAATAAGGGAAAGGTAAAACTGAACATGATATTTCTCTTCTGTGAACAAAGAATTTCTGGCAAGGATTCGACTTACTCTTATTTCAAAATATTGTTCACAAATTTGTTAACAGAATTTCTGTCACAAGGGAATGATGGGAACGGAAATTTGATCGAATACCTGCGGTGGATGATCAATTCACGGAAGTTGTTCAAATTACAAGTACAGTAGAGTCTCGAAAATCCGAGTCTCAAAAGTCCGAGGTTCCGCTTAATCCGAAGCTCTTTTATTGACATTTTAAGGTCTATCTTCAATAGCTAAAAAGATAATTTGCATTAAAATCCGAAAATAAGAACCTTTTGCTATTAGAAAATTTTCTTTTGTACTCACAATAAAGTAGTAAAAAATGTATTGAGAGGTTGGTGACAAAGATATTCATCAAGTGTCACGAAATATTCTTTATCTACTAGAAATATATTATGACATATTTTGGAAATAATAACTTGATATGTAAAACGACTTGAAATTAAGTTTATCTCACTAATGATGATCGAAAAGTGTTACGTTTCTGCTGTTAAGAATTTTTTCCGGATAATCCGAGTTTTCAGTAATTCGAGGTGGCATGAGCCCCAATTACCTCGGATTTTCGAGACTCTACTGTAAGTGCAATACACCGCCGACTCTGCTATTCCATTCATGGACTGCAGTTTCGTGCTTTTTAGTACTCATCAGCATGGAATAGGAAAGTCACCGAACTGGAGGTAGAAATCCTCTTATAGAAGCAAAAGAGAGCCAAAAACGAAACTGCAATGCATGGATGGAATAACCGAGTTGGCGGTGTATTATATCTGTACCTCAGAACCAGACTAACGTAAGTTCATTTTCGTCATTTTTCGATTGAAGGGAAAAGCGATTGTCGAATACATCGTTTTTCCCCTCTACTGAAAAATGACGAAAATGGACTTACGTTAGTCTGGTTCTGAGGTACAGATATGTTTCTGCCTTAGTCCTGGCTTAGGGGCTTTTACTTACTGCTCTATATAAGTAAGTGATTTGATCAAATAAGTAAACTAGTCTAGTGAAAATATGAGAAAATATTGTTTATACAGGGTGTCCACTCCAATCGTGGACCAATAGCTAATTTCTAAACAGTTAGAGATAAGCATATAGTTTATTTTGGAAAAAATCTCCAAATTACGAAAGGAATTTTGGGTCTATTCAATGTTTTTCAAAAAATCAAATTTTGAAAGAGTTACGAAATTTAAATTTTTATACAGCCCCCCAGTCCTATCAATCATATTTAGAAAAACATTCTTGACACTATAACGTTTCAAACTAAAAAAAAATCACTCTTCTACCACAAAAATTGACCGAGTTATGACGTTTTGAAAAATCAAGAATTTGATGGATTTCGCATACGGTCCCTTAAGTGATCTCTGGATGACGTCATGAAATCCATCAAAATCTTGATTTTTCAAAACGTCATAACTTGGTCAATTTTTGTGGTAGAAGAGTGATTTTTTTTTAGTTTTAAACGTTACAGTGTCAAGAATGTTTTTCTAAATATGATTGATAGAACTGGGCGGCTGTATAAAAATTTAAATTTCGTAACTTTTTCAAAATTTGATTTTTTGAAAAACATTGAATAGACCCAAAATTCCTTTCGTAATTTGGAGATTTTTTCCTAAATAAACTATATGCTTATCTCTAACGGTTTAGAAATTAGCTATTGGTCCACGATTGGAGTGGACACCCTGTATATTGAAAGTATTTATTTGATGAATCAGTTTGTTATTTTAAATTTAGACTATCTAACACAACAATAGTCATTGAAACACACATTATTTATTCGTAACTTACTAAAAACAGAAATATGTATTTATGCTGATCCGTAAGAAACGAAGGATATTTCTAGCGAAATTTTAAACATCTTTAATGAATGTAACTGTTAAAAAATAATGTTAAAGGAATTGTATTAAATCATATAGTATTTTTTTGTGGCATTTTGGGTTACAATGTTACAAATAAATTATATTTCCTACAGGCACATATTTTTGTTTCACATTGCATTTTAGATTCTTAAAGGGTAGCGGTAATAAGCACAACTGTCTTATCTGCTTGAGCTAAGATTTTTTTATTTCACCTTTTCGCTAAAACAATTATAGGGTTTCATCAAATCAAATCATTTATTTTCTTAACGGAAATCACCTCACAAAGTTGTACATAATTTTAATATCTTCCATCCATAGATCATCTACGTATTGGTTTGATCAAATATCCGTTTTCATTATCTCTCTCCTACAGTTCTATTAATTAAGTTATTCGAATAATATTTGTAATCACCATCGAAAGAATCTTCTTTATTGTTTCAACTGAGCAAATCTTAATTTCCGGTATTTAATGTACTTTTCTTTTCACATATGTGCTCGCAAACCATTGAAAAAAAAAGGATAAATATTGTTAATGAGTTCAGTACAAAATAGCCAACATTCAGTTTAGATGCTTCAATCAAAACTATTCCTGAATTGTTTTGATGAACTATCAGTTACTTCCCTAGCAGCAGCATCTCATCGGCCGATGATCGACCATTCATCGAAACCCGATGAAATTCTCATCGGCCGATGATCCACTATGTCTCATCGTCCAAACAGAATCCGAGCAGCAAAATCCGATGCGTTTTGCTCGAAATACGATGAGATTTGGAGCAATTTACGAGCAGAACATTCCCGTGCCCATGAATTTCATCGGGAAACTTAATCGGAAAGACAAAAGCGTATTTAAGGGGGGGGGCCGAGGGGGCCCGGGCCCCCTCCCGAAATCGAGAAAGATTTTTTCAAAAGTAGGTGTTCGGTTCGTGTTAGCTCAAAAAAAAAAAAAAAAAAAACCTTAAGAAAAAAGCCCACTCTCTATTAACATTGTTTTCAAAGGTGTATATAAGGGAGTGCTCCAGAGGGTCTTTCCCTGCTATACCCCTCCCCCCCCGAAAAAAATTCGTTTTTTTTTTTAATAGGTAGTTATTATTATTCGGTTTAAGTTTACTCTGAAATTATTTACATACTTTTAGCTTGAAATACTTAACTAAATAAGTAATTATTACTAATAATAATTCGTTAGATGACACCAGGCAGTATATATAGCGACTCTAGTGCAACCCAAGAGGGTCAGGGAGCCCTCGCGATTTACTCGAGAGAAAAAAGAACGTGTCTAGGGAAAATAAATGGGGGGGGGGGGATGAGAATATTTCAATTAGAAAACGCACAGAAAAAATCCTAATCATTTTGAATAGAAATCCTTAAATGAAAAATATTCAACACGTGTTGATTATTAGTCAGCAAATTACGTTTCTCTCTTTCTTCTCATTCCCCCTGTTTTTCTAGTCAGCCAGGAAATAAGAGTCTTTAAAGTAATGCTACACTCAATAAATTTAAAATAAAGGGCAATCATTCCTCCTCGGCAAGAAATTTAAAATAAAGTGCAATCATTTTCGGTTTTAGTTTTTTCACAAATAATTTCCAAGCTTTCAGCTAAACAAAGCAAAACAAAAAAAAAATCGAAAAGAGGTAGAAGTTCAAGCCGGCCGAGCTAGAAGGGGCACGTAATTTTCAATTTCTTTACCAGTGGTGAAATTAAAGAATAAGAGTGCTTCTCAGCGGCGGGTTTCAGGTAGGAAGTCGAGGCCCGTATATCCGCCAAGCATGAATTCAAAGAAGGCTCATGACCCCCCTTAAATAGTCCAAAGAGATCTTAAAATTTCGCTTTTACAACGTGCACTTTAATCGCAGTTTCAAGACTTCAATATCCAAACATTTTCGGAAGAGAGTTCTTTTCCCGCTTCTTCAATACCTTGATCAAACATTGCCTCAAATGGCATTTTAGAGATTTAAAATTCAAACAGTTAACGGTAGTTGATATCCTCCTTACTTTTCTAGAGTCTTTAGCTCTAAAATGTGTTTTTTGAAAAGAGAGAGCTCCCGAATTACAGTCACTATGCCCAAAAATTTCCGGAAGAGTCCCTAAATCCTTTTATTATCCTAAATGTTGTCAGACAAAGCCTAAAAGCAATTGTTCCTATCAAGAATCATGGCGTAAGCGGCGCTATTGAATTATTTTTAAGGGGTGTTTTTAAAGGTTTTTGTTTTCTTTTTCTTTCACGTGTGGCTCTCGTTTTTAGAGGGATCTTCGTGGAATTCTTGGATGATAAGTTTTTGCTCTTAGGGGTAATGGGCATCTTTGCAAAAAGTAAAATTTTGAACCTTCAGTTTCAAAAAATAGAGCTTAAAAAAGCATTCTTGAAGCTTCACTGCCGCAAAATTTCGGGCACAGCGCCCGAATCCTACCTCTTCTCTTGACTGTACTAAAGATAACCTAAATAAAAATGTTTTTAAAGCATTAATTTCGAAACATTTTGGGAGAGAGTCCTTGCTAACGTTACTACCAAAGATGGCTTAAGGTTTCAATTTTGAAAATTTTCGGAGGGAGATCCCTAACCACTTTTTGTCTCTTAACGTCTCCAAAGAGAACGCGAAATTGCGCATCTATATATCGAAAATCTTTCGGGGAGGGTCTTAGAACTTTTACTTCCCAAAGATAACTTAAATGAGACTTCAGGTCAAAAAAAAAAAAAAAGAAACTCATCTTCTTTTCTTTTACTCTATCATGCTTCAGTGTCAAAATATTTCAGAAGAGATGCCCCGAGTCTTCTCAATTCCTTTAACGTCACTAAAGATAGCCTGAAATTGCGTGTTTAGAATTTAAGTTTCAATAAGTTTCCCAGAGGAGTCTTGATCCTTCAACGTCATCAAAGGTAGCATAAATAATTTAAATTTTGAAAAAATTTTTGAAGGGAATCTAAAATTTCCTAATTTTCTACCTTTTCTAAAATTTACAATTTTTTAATTCAATTTGAAAATGTCTACCTGTCTTGCAGTAATACCAAAAAAAAAGAGAAAAGTGGAGGGGGGGGGGGCTAAGCTTGATTATATGGGCCCCCTCCGAAATAAAATCCTATATACGCCACTGCGGAAAGATATCGTTTTCCGATGGAATATAGCTTGGCTTATTTTCATCGGGAAAGTTGATCGGAAGGATATCGCTTTCCGATGAAAAGTAGCTCATCGAAAACCGTGCTCGGATACTGATCGGAACGATGTCATCGTGCGTTACGGGATCAGTTTACGAGGAGTTCGATGATCGGCCGAGCAAAATCCGATGAGTTGATGCTACTTGGGTTGAACGATCAGTTACTCTAGATGTTTAATTAGAATTAATCTTGAAGAAGCAATAAATTAATGCTTGATATTCTATATTTATGTGTTTCAATTAGAATTGAAGGGCGTGAGAGATGAAGGGGTTATGTGACAAAAGAGAAATTGCGAGTAATTAAAGTTCAAAGTTTTATTGTTGAAGTTGCTGCAGCTTTTTTGTTTTCCCGTTTTGTCGTTAAGTGGGCGAATGAAGTTGGTCTAATGACCTCTACTTTTTGATGTACCGAGTTTTGTTTGCTTACCTGTATCCATTGCTTACCATTGTCCAGAGTGTACTGTCAAAAAATGTGACATAGCTCCTTCATCCTCCAAACCCTTCAATTGCTCTTGAATAAACAATAAATCAGCACTTACTCCATTCGTATGTATTAACACTTTTATGAAACATACGCGAACGCAAGTCAACGATCAGGATTACATTTATATGCTTCAATTAGAGTTACGATTAACTGAAAAATAAATAAGCACGTATCGTTATAAAGTTTACAAATACCTTTGTGCTAAAGATGTACAGAAAATAACAACGTTACAATGCACAAATGAGCAGGGATACTGCAGACACGTGTTTCGGCGTTACAAGGATGTCACTTCTTTTGTCGGATGTCTGTGCATCCATAAGCTCACAACTTTTTTGCATTGATAAAGGCGTTCCTTGTAACGCCGAAACACGTGTCTGCAGTATCCCTGCTCATTTGTGCATTGTAACGTTGTTATTTTCTGTACGTATCGTTATATTTATATGTTTCAATTAGAATTACGGTTAAATCAAAAGTTAATTCACAGTTAACATAATAAATAAACATTTAAGTTTTAGTTCATTAATTAGTATTATTTTTGAACAAACAATAAAGTAACATTTATCATTCCATTCATATGATTCAATTAAAATCGTTATGAAACACACACGAACGCAAATCAACAATCACATTACATTTCGAAGTTTCAATTACAATTACGATTAAATAAAAATAAACAAGCAGTTATCATTCTATCAATATCTTTCAATTGCAGTTACGATTAAATGAAAAAAAAAAATTGTGATTCTATTTATATATTAAGTTAGAATTACTATACACTTTGTACCAAATCGGGATTTTATTTTTCAGTTTATTAATTAGTAATATTCTTTAATAAACAACAAAATAACACTTTTCATCTAATAACACATATCATCTAATAACACATTCATATGCTCCAATTAAAATCGTTCTGAAACGCACGCAAACGCAAATCAACAATTATCATCACATTTAGATGCATCAATTAGAATTACGATTAATTTAAAATAAATAAGAAGTTATCATTTCATTTATTTGTTTCAATTGCAGTAACGATGAAATGGAAAATAAATAAACAATTATTATTCTGTTTGAATTTTAAATCAGAAGCACCTAACACTACCCAAGGCCAATCAACTCATCGGATTTTGCTCGGCCGATCAACAAACTCCTCGTAAACTGATCCTGTAACGCACGATGACATCGTTCCGATCAGTATCCGAGCACGGTTTTCGATGAGCTACTTTTCATCGGAAAGCGATATCCTTCCGATCAACTTTCCCGATGAAAATAAGCCGAGCTATATTCCATCGGAAAACCATATCCTTCCGATCAAGTTTCCCGATGAAATTTCTCGGCACGGGACTGTTCTGCTCGTAAATTGCTCCAAATCTCATCGTATTCTCATCGGATTTTGCTGCTCGGATTCTGTTTGGCCGATGAGACATATTGGATCATCGGCCGATGAGATGATGCTGCTAGGGTACCGTGCTAAGCACAAAATTCGTATCTGCACTTTCTAACAAAATTAGTAATCGCCACCAGGTAATGACTTTTTTACTCTTCATGACTTTTTTACGTAAGTACAAAATTATATTATCATTTGAGAACGGGAAATGTTTTTTTAAAAAATCTGAAAAAGTTTCATCTGAATCAAATACATGGCAGCGCAAAACTTTAAAGCGTTTTATCCCAGTTTGAGCTAGACTGCAGATACCATATTTGCGCTTAGCACGGCAGTAACACTTATCAGTAAATCAGCATTACATATTCCACTTCATTAATTTGAATTATTATTGAATGAACTTAAAAAAAAAAGAAACAAAAACATTACCATTTCATCCACATATTTCAGTTAGAATCTTTCTTATCGAATAACAAAAACATTAAAACTTAGTAACTAGTTCCTACATATGTTTTGACAGGATCACCTGCGAATAATATTTTCTTTCAAAACTCCTTTTTTAAAACTAGCCAGTTAAGTTGGTTAGAGCTTCATTGATTTTAATCTCTTTGAATGTGTTTTTAAAAATATTTCTACTACGCCAAACAAATTAAGAGATAAAGTATTCTGATCGTGAGTTTCATTTAGAAGAGAGAATAACTTTTATCGGTTCCGGTTTACCATTTTAGCCGATTATAATCGCGGCCATTTTTAGAAACAGGTTTTAGAACACTTCTGTAAATTCATTCCTACCAATTGAATAAAAATATTATTTTATTTATACATTTTACTTGAGAAATCTCTTTGTAAATTAACAAATTTTTATTTCTGAAAGAAAATCTAAAATATTTCTACGAAGGGAAATATTTGGAGTGTACCGTAGCAAATTGATATACTTTGTTAAACTTTAGAAAAAATATTACAGATAAAGATGAATTATTCTTTCAAATTTCCAGTTCAACAACTTAGTGATTATATCTCCGATTTTCACACGTATTTCTATACTGAGTGCAGTAAAGGGATGTAAATGAACTCTTAAAAGTTTTTTTTAAAAAAAGCGCTCAAGCAAAGTTCAGTGTGGGCTTTCATTGGAAAGTTTTTCGAAACCATGCTGTATAAGCTAAGATGGTCATACGTCTCGTTTTAAGCTGGACAGTACCGTTTTCAGGGGCAGTCTGTCCCGTTTTCCCCGCACATACTGAAATGTCCCACTTTTTAAAGTCACAGAACACACAAAAATGCTTCAATCAAAAGCCACTGGGTGGAGATGTCAAAACATTTTACCAATAAAAATATTTAGTGCGGAATACAATTTACTATATTTTATCTTTGCCCGAGCCTAATACACGCATAGAAGGGATAATTTTACTAATGACTAATTTGTGGGCTAGCGACAAAGCACAATAATTGCAAATTGCAATTTTTAAGTGATGTTGATTCTAAAAGTAAGTGGCATGAAATTCTGCCGAAAAGGAGAACTTACTCCCTTCGGGTCACCGATTTATCCGTATAGATCTGTACATTGAAAGAGACTTGCTAGTGAAGCATAATACTAAATATGCAATGAGTTAGAAGAGAAGAGGGTATTATGGAATAGTCGGGAAATATAGAATACCGAGGTTTTTTACTCCGTTCGGTGCTGCAATATCGTGGAAATAACATGAACTACTAAAGAAAGACTCCCATAATGCATTGCAGTAAGAGTTCGTCACTTACTGTTGTCATTAGAGTGCTACAAAAAAAAGTTTAGTTTTTGATTCTCAAAAAATTTTGGAGGTAAGTTTTGAAATTTTCAATCTGTTAGTATACATATGACTTAAAGTATTGATGTTAACCGTAATGTACACTAAAATAATTGTAGTTTTTTGTACTGTAGTCGTTTCTTAGCTTACAATATATATTTGGTCCATCATTTTAAATATTCATTTTCCAAGATGGCGTGTCGGCTATTATGGAATACTAAGTATTCCAAGACAACAAGAAAGCCAAGACGTTGAATGTATCTTTTGCGACGGCAAATTCTCTCAACATCAACGAGGTGAAGTTTGGATTCAGTGCATAAGTTGTTGTCTGTGGGCTCACCTTGACTGCACGGGAGCGACATCGATGTCGATGTTTTGGGAACATCAATGTTTTTGTAAGAACATCGATGTTTTTACCATCGATGTTTGAGGGTCGATGTTTTTCCAACATCGATGTTTTGGGTTCGATGTTGGCTTCGATGTCGATGTTTTATATTCCAGCAAAGAAAGCCAAAGAAAAATATACGATAAGCATACTCATTAAAAAGTTTTCATCATGAATCGGAAGTTGCAACATTAACCTCATTGAAAAAAAGATTTATATTTTTATTATCGATGTTTTGCTCTCGATGTTTCTGAAACATCTTTAATTTGCTTTCGCCTTTTTTTTTATGTAGCTTTAATAATCGTTGTTTCGCGTTCAATGTTTTTTTTTTTTTTTTTTTTCACTTTTCGATGTACTTTTTACATTTCAGCAAAAAACAATAAAAAATATGCGATAAAAAAGATTCATCTTTCTTCAACCACTAGTTGCAAGCAGGGCTGCGGAGTCGAAGTCGAACTGATTTTGGACCAAAGGAGTCGGAGTCGGAGTCGCTGAAAAACATGTCGACTCTGACTCCGACTCTGACCACCTCCGATTTGGATGAAATTTTATGGAGGTGAAAACATGTCTTTGAAACTAACAGATACAAATTTTCAGCGTCCAATATCCAAATCCTAAGCATCTAAGATCATTAAAAAGGGCTTCAAATGACGGGTCTTTGCAGCAAAAATGCAATGTGTTAAAATAAAGTTTGGCCAATTAACAAGAAAAGGATTAGTTTTGTACGGAGTTAAATGACAAGAGCGGCACTTGTCTATTGCTCTGGAGAAAATGAACTTTTTGGGAGGTCACAGTGCCCTCCGAAAATTGAGATAAATGTGGTGAAATTACCTGCGAGAATTCTTGAGAAAATTGAACTTTTTGAGAGGTCACAATGACCTCTCATGACCTCCGACTGGGATATCCCAGCTTGCTAGCCCCCCCCCCTAAAGTGAGTCCTGGCTACGACCATGAATAAAAATGAAACTTTTTAAAATGGACTTAATATTTCAACCTTTGTTTAGGGTTTTTCCCTCTTCATATTTGGGTAAAAAAATAATATAAAAGAAGCAGGAGTCCAGAGTCGGAGTCGGAGTCGAAAGTTTTAAAATCCCGGAGTCGGTATGGAGTCGGAGTAGATCATTTTTCCTCCGACTCCGCAGCCCTGGTTGCAAGGTCTACCAAATTGAACAAAAAAGTTTTTTTCATAACTAACGATGATTTACTGTCAATGATTTCTGTCAATTATTTTTAAACATCGTTGTTTTGCATTTGATTTTTTTTTCAATGATGCTTTACATTTCAGCAAAAAAAAAAAAAAGTTTTATAAAAATATGCGACAAAAAAGTTATACAGTTAATCAACAGTTGCAGTATATATCTTACTGAAAAAAGTTTTACTGAATATCTCACTAAAAAATGTGTAAGCAGTAAAAAAAAAATCGATGTTTTGAAACATCGATGTTTTTTGGCCGATGTATCAATAACGTCGATGTTCTTATTTTCCAACATCGATGTCTTGAAACATCGATGTTTTGCCTTCGATGTCGCACCCCTAATTTCTGAGGCTGAAGTTTCGTCCTTATTCTCGTCTTTTAACCTGTTAACTGGGTATGACGAAATATTTCGTCATACATAAAAGCCTACAGCAATGGGCATGACGAAATTTTTCGTCATGGAAATTAATCGTAATATATTGAACGCATCACGTTCTACGTTGTTCTTATCTATTAAATCTTAGAGTGGTTATATACACTGAAGTGACAAAAGTCATGGGATAGCAATATGCAAATTTTCAGATGGCAGTAGCATCGCATAGAACAGGTATAAATGCGCAGTGCTTTTACAGAGCTTTCATTTCTGTTCAAGTTATTCATGTGAAGAGGTTTTAATGTGATGATGACCGCACGACGTGAATTAACAGACTTTGAACGCGGAATGTTAGTTGGAGCTAGACGCATGGGTCATGCCATTTCGGAAATCGTTAGAGAATTCAACATTCCCAGATCCACTGTGTCAAGAGTGTGCCTAGAGTATGAAATTTCAGGCATAACATCCCACCATGGACAGCGCAGTGGTCGACCGCCTGCACTTAAAGATCGAGACCGGCGACGTCTGCAAAGAGTCGTAAATTCTAACAGACAAGCAACACTGCGTCAAATCACCGTAGAAATCAATGTGGGACGTACAATGGACGTGTCTGCTAGAACTGTGCGGAGAAATTTGGATTTCTTGGGCTATTCCAGCAGAAGACCGACTCGAGTGCCTTTACTGACAGAACGACATCGCTTGCAGCGACTCTCGTGGGCACGTGAGCATATCGGTTGGTCCCTAGATGAATGGAAAACCGTGGCCTGGTCCGATGAGTCACGATTTCAGCTGGTAAGAGCCGATGGTATGGTTCGAGTGTGGCGCAGACCTCACGAAGCCATGGACCCAAACTGTCAGCAAGGCACTGTTCAAGCTGGTGGTGGCTCCGTAATGGTGTGGGCTGTTTTTTCATGGCATGGACTTGGTCCTCTAGTGCGACTGGACCGAACATTGACTGGAAATGCTTATGTGCAGCTACTTGGAGATCACTTGCAGCCATTCATGGACTTCATGTACCCAAACAACGATGGGATTTTTATGGATGACAATGCGCCATGTCACCGGGCCACAACTGTTCGCAATTGGTTTGAAGAAAATTCTGGACAATTCCAACGAATGATTTGGCCACCTAGATCGCCCGACATGAATCCCATTGAGCATTTATGGGACACCATCGAGAGGTCTGTTCGTGCCCAAAATCCTGCCCCATCAACGCTTTCACAATTATGGACGTCTATCGAGACAGCATGGCTCAATATTCCTGCAGAAGACTTCCAACGACTTGTTGAGTCCATGCCACGTCGAGTTGTTGCACTTCGCCGGGCAAAAGGATGGCCGACACGATATTAAGAGGTATCCCATGACTTTTGTCACTTCAGTGTATATGCCATCATATTGACGATGCGTCATGAATTTTCATGTTCTTGTAATCTGTAACTTGAGCGCTATTAACGGGAAAACGGAAGCTGCATGATCTATACTTCGAGCTGCCACAATTTGGATTCATTTTAGTCTGCATTTCAGTATCTTACATGTTTGTAATAACCCTCGGATTTGAATATTCTTATTGTGAATTTCAGTGTTTTATATATTTTTATTAGTAATAAATTTATGACTTAAGTACTTTTTATTTTCAACAAAATATGGCTAAAAATATAAAATATTTTATCAAAATAAATAAAAATCATAAGTTAAAAACGATATTATTTTATTATTTGAAGTGTGATATTACTTATCGCTGCGAAAAAAAAGTCCCCATTGTGAAACGAGTTGAGCAATAGCTAATTCCCCGGTTAACAGGTTAAGTCAGGAATAGCGAATAACCGAGCTGGAGGCAAAGATCATCTTATTGTAGCTAAGATAGCCAATAAACTGGTAGATAGAATGAGTTTACCGTCCCAGCGAGCGTTCTCAAACCATAATTAACTAAATACTAAATTGGAAATTTTGACCTGTTTAATATTTAATCATTAAAATTAATAGGAAAAAAATCGTGAAAGTCAGACATGAATCATACAATTTTTGTGACCAAGACAGCATCAAACGGTTTATTTTATCAACGGCAGGTAAAAATAATGACAATAGATTAAGAAACGCGTCATTTAAACAACCAAACTCATGTCTACAGCATCAGTTATTTCCAGTAAAAATGAGACAATCCTGATGATAAGAATCACTCCTTGAGTTGATCTGCTGATTTTTGCACTTAAACTCAGCCTACTCACACGAAAATACATACTTTCCTGTCATAACACAAGTGCATGACTATGCGTGGAAAATTAATTAAACGATCAGAAGAACCAGGGAGGACATGATTCGGTTGTTTAAATTTATCAAAATAAAAGATGTTATAGCGTTAAATTTTTGTACGGAAAGCAGGACAAGGGGTCATTGTTATACAAGCTGTTTAAATCTCAGGCTAACCTGGAAATTCGGAAAAACTACTATTTTAGCAGAGTAGTGGGAACTTGGAATAGTTTACCGGAAGAGGCGGTAAGGAGCAAGGGAGTAGATAGTTTTAAGAGGGCCATTGATCTTCATTGGGGTCTATAATTTGACTAGGACCGACCCTGTTGGGCCCAGAGCCTGTTGCTGGTCGTCGCATTTGTATTTGTATTTGTATATGAATTTTACCTAATTTGTGGTAAGTTTTCCTTAATTGGTTGAACACTTAATTGGTAGTAATTAGTAAAATTAAAAGAGGAAAATTCAAAAGTGTCAGACATGGTGACCTAGACAGCATATGACTACTTATTTTTTCTTCCGAAGATAAAAATAATGACAATTGATTAAGAATTGTCATTTAAGCAACCGAACTCATCTCTACAGCATCGATTATTCCCTGACAAAATGAGACAATTTTTGCGATTAGAAATACCCAAAGGCAGATCTGCTGATTTTTGCGCAAAAGCTCAGCCTACTCACACGAAAATGCATACTTTCCTGTCATAGCACAAGTGCATGACTATGCGTGGAAAATTAATTAAACGATCTGCTCGAAGGCTCCATGTCTGTTAAACTATAAGCACTTCTGTGACTTAGAGATTATAAAATATACATACCACTGATACTTCCAATTAAATGGGGAATCAAAAACCTATGCATATATGAATTTTTTCTAATTCGTAGTAAATTTTTCTTGATTGTTTGAATACTTAATTGATAGTAATTAGTAAAATTGAAAGAAGACATTTCAAAAGAGTCGGACATAATTCATACAATTTTCGTCAAAGTGATCAAGACAGCATATGACTGCTTCTTTTATCATCCGAAGATAAAAATAATGACAATTGATTAAGAAATGTCATTTAGCAACCGAACTCATCTCTATAGCATCGATTATTCCCTGACCAAATGAGACAATTTTATCGATTAGAAATATCCAAAAGCAGATCTGCTGATTTTTGCGCAAAAGCTCAGCCTACTCACACGAAAATGTATACTTTCCTGTCATAACACAAGTGCATGACTATGCGTGGAAAATTAATTAAACGATCTGCTCGAAGGCTCCATGTCTGTTAAACTATAAGCACTTCTGTGACTTAGAGATTATAAAATATACATACCACTGATACTTCCAATTAAATGGGGAATCAAAAACCTATGCATATATGAATTTTTTCTAATTCGTAGTAAATTTTTCTTGATTGTTTGAATACTTAATTGATAGTAATTAGTAAAAATTGAAAGAAGGAAATTCAAAAGAGTCGGACATAATTCATACAATTTTCGTCAAAGTGATCAAGACAGCATATGACTGCTTCTTTTATCATCCGAAGATAAAAATAATGACAATTGATTAAGAAATGTCATTTAAACAACCGAACTCATCTCTACAGCTTCCTGACAAAATGAGACAATCTTTGCGATTAGAAATACCCAAAAAGAGAGAGCAGCCAGTAGCTGATCTGCTGATTTTTGCGCAAAAGCTCAGCCTACTCACACGAAAATGCATACTTTCCTGTCATAACACAAGTGCATGATTATGCGGGGAAAATTAATTAAACGATCTGCTCGAAGGCTCCGCGTCTGTTAAACTAGTTCTGAGAGATTATTATCGGGACCATGGGCGCTGGAATGCCAACACATTATGACAAAGAAAAAATGGTGAAATTTTATCGAAATCTACGACTTGGTAATGCTCACTTCTTCCTTAAGAAGATTTATTTACAAAAATCAAAACTTCTTTTTCCGCGAGATTTTTATCAGTATTTTTGCGACTGAAGGTAGAATTAATTAAATGGCCTACATGATGCCAGGATTATTTATCAAATGACTATTTTTTTTTTTTTTTTTTTACATTCTGGCGGATTTCCATGCTACTGGAAGTGCTTGGATAACTTCTTTTTTTTTTTTTGGACGTAATTGAAAATATGAAATGCAATAAAGTAAAAAAAAAAGAAATATTCGCCTACAGTTTGGATAAAAATTTGTTTGCAGGACAGCAAAGAATAGCCCGGTGGATTAGCATATCAATCATTTGACTATGTAATGCGTAACTTAAAAGAAAAATAGCAACATTTGCTGATAATGCTTTCATCTGCATGTAGATCTGTTTTTACGAATTTCTAATTTTCGAATTCAACTGTCCTGTTTAGCTAATCGGCGGCCTGAAAAAGTTCTGCATGAAAGTACGATAACATTGTATTTATTAGTATGAACTTGTGAATTATGAGATTATGTGGGTTTATCTTCGAGCTTCCGACGCGGATCCTGTTGAAGAAAAGATAATATTCGTTTTATTCACAAAGATTTAATCAGATTTAGATGAGATTATGATTATAGGCTTAGGTATATTCTATAGAAAATAAGAGAGAAGATGGATTTCGTTGGGCCGGTTTGGATGATAGTGATGTAAGTCAAACATTTTACAGTAAGCAGGGTCTGATTAAGATATTGTGAGGCCCTAGGCAAAATACTTTTTTTGGGGGAGGCGAGGGGTCTGTAGTCAAATCTTACAATTTTGATGATTGGCTAAAATAATTTCAGCCATTCTGGAGCCCCTTACAATCGAAGGCCCCAGGCCACCGTTCAGTCGGAAAATTCAGTAATCTGAAAATGAGAGCTAAGCACAGCTTCTGGTTTTTCACTTTAGTTCCTCCATCAAGTGAAACAAAAGTACTCTTAATTTTCATGACATTTCACGAAACTCTGAATAGGAAATTTTTGGTAACCTTCATTAAGTGTTTTTAGAAATTAACATCACAGACAAATTATTTTGCAAACAACTTTTAGTGATCTCATTAGTAGTTTATAAACGAAATCCCATTGAAATATTACTAATTTTCATATCATTGCTTGAAACTTTGATCTCTAAATTCGCGATTAGACCTACATTGATAGATTTGGAAATAAATGGAAAAAAATGATTGTTGATTTTCAAATATTTTCATGAAACGAAATGACTAAATCGTAAGTTTTTTGCAATTTTCATTCATAAAGCTAGAAGCTAACTCAGTAAAAATATCGTTAATTTTCATACAAATGCGCAAACTTCCTATCTAGAAATGTACACTTTTAGCCATTTCACAAGTCGTTTGGAATCTCATCCCTTTAAAATTTGGTTTTTTTCCCCCATTGCTGCAGCTTCTGGCCTCCAAATTCGTATTTTTAACTAAACATTTATTGAAAATTTGAAAATAAGTTTATTGTTTAATTTAAAACAATATTACGGATTCGTACGTTTCTTTATTTTTTTACATGTATTCGTACAGCTAGAAACTACACAGAAAAAATTTCAATAGTTTAAGGGTAGATTTTTAGTTAGGAATTTTAGTTAGGATGCACACTTTTAGTAATCTCATTGGTAGTTTGCAAACTAGTGGCATAAAAATATTGTTCATTTAGAAATATTGTTAATTTTCATACCATTTCTCATATCTCCCAGTTCCAAATTCGTAACTTTAGGTAACTAGCAAACTGTTTAACGCGACAGCTAATTTTCATTTCACTGCACTAGCCTCCAAATTAAAAATGTAAAGAATTTTCAGTACTTTTGTATATGAGCATTAATGTATTTAGAAATTTTTAGGACATTAACACATTCTCTCAGTTTTTATATAAATTAAAAAACATGAATATAAATGCTCTTAAAAAATGAATAAAAAGTACACTGAAATAAAAATAAAACTTTCATTTGCATGTCTTCTCTTCTTTATCGTGGTGTTCTTTGTGCTTATACAGCACGAGCCTTGAGGTTTTTCATGGGATTTTTTTAAAAAAATGTAAATACTCTTGGTTTGTAAAAAATAAATAAAATGTACAGCTTAAAAAAAATGTTAAATTTGTATTTTTTTCTCTTATATTTCATGATGTTCTTCATTCAAAGAATTCTTCCGTATTTTTATGTGTAGATATCTATGACTTTCCACATGTTTGTGAAATTAAAATATTATCTGAAATTATGTAAGCGCGTTTTCAAACAAAATGAAAATTTGAAAAAACCCTGGTTTTCACAAAAAAAAAAAAGAAATAATAAATAAAAATTGAATTGTTCATTCGGAATTACCCTCATAAGTTTGAGAGAAGCCCTTAGACTCCAAAGTACTAACCTCCATTTTCTAAATTGGCCGTTATGCGGATAAATATTTTGAATCTCATCAATACATAATTATGTCGAATAACTAGAAATCGTAATTACTCAATTCAAAAGCTAAAAACCAGAGAATGCGTGAAGAATGACGATTTACAACGGAAACCACGCTTAAAAATTATATTTAAAGTCAAACTGCAAATTAAACGCTTCATTGCTGAAAACCGGAACAAAAGCAAGACAGACATTTTTCCGCGTATCGCATTTACAGAACGCCTGGCAAAATGTTCCATCAAGAAAAAAAAATCCCAAGAAATCCCGCTCGTGAGACCAGGTGACCCCCAAGTAATTGTTTTCTTTTAAAAGTCGGCACTCAAAACCGCCAATTCCGAGCGTCCGCAAGAATCGCCGCTTCATTTTCATTATTATATTTTTTAACTGCGGTTCTGAACCCCAAAAGAAAAACAAGGAGCGAACGCAAATAATAATCACACGGAACGCGGTCGTGATTTCTTGATATTTTAATGCCTTTTGTTTCATTGATCAATTTTTCACCCGTCACCTTTTACACCCTGCCGGTAAATAAGTAGAAAGTTAATGGTTAACTGCACCCCCGATATCTTGACTATGCATGGCGGGAAGTGTAAAGCCACCTGTTACTAACTGGCCAGAAAAGGTGCCGGAGGAATCCATTATGACGCCATGGATCGAATCCCACCGTCTTCCCATGAGAAAAAAAAGTAAAATTAAGTGCATGATGAAAAAAAGCTTTTTTAAATGATTTTAAATTGATGACTTGAATCGTAGAGTCTCCAAAACCTGAATTATTTGCAAAATTTGCAATGTTTTAAAAGTCCATTATCCACCATTATGTATTGGCGTGAGTTCAGCCTTTAAATTTATTGAAGTTAATTGTTTTAATTTCACTTCCGATGTCTTCCTGTGTATGGTGGGAAGTATGAAAACACCTCTCTCTTGCTAACTGGCTAAAAAGGTGCCGGAGGAATCCATTATGACGCCTTGGATAGAATCCCGCTGTCGAGAGAAAGAAAAGTAAAACTAAGTATGTAATGAGAAAAAAATATAGCGTTTTAAAATATTTTAAGTTGACGACTTAAATCAAAGAAAGTCTCTAAAACCTGAATTATTTGCTATGTTTGATATGTTTTAAAAGTCCGTTATCCCCAATTATATGTTGAGTTTAGCTTTTAAATGTATTAAAGTTATTGGTTAACTTTTATCCCGATATCCTTGGCCATGTATGGTGGGAAACGTAAAGTGCGGAAAACGGAAAATGAGCCGAGGAGTTCATTATGACAACATGGATCGAATACCGCCATATTTCCATGCGAAAAAAAAAGCTTTGTATATGATGAAAAAAAAAGAGCATTTTAAAAATGATTTGAAGTTATGACTTGAATCGAAGAAAGTTTCCAAAACCAGAATATATTTGCAAAGTTTCGTAATGATTTAAAAGTCCATTATCCGTAGTTATATGTTGGCGTGAGTTCAGACTATAAATTTATGAAATGGTTAACTTTATCCCCGATATCTTGACTTTGCTTGGCGGGAAGTGTGAAATCACCTCTTGCTAACTGGCCAAAAAAGGTGCCAGAGGAATCCATTATGACGCCATGGATCAAATCTCGCCGTTTTTGCATGAGAAAGAAAAGTAAAACCAAGTACGAAGAAAATGGAGACGCTATTCCTGAAAAGTGGTGGTAATGTCGGAAAACGGTGGTCATATTCGGATTCAGGGGGATATTTTACACAAAAATAAGCTACCGTGGTGTCAAAAGCATTTGAGGTTCCCCCTCCCCCCTCCTCGCATAAAATAAAAACAAGTATATAGCGCAAAAATATTTTAAAAATGCTTTTAAACTGATGACATGATCCCAGGAAAGACACGAAAACCTGCATTATTATCCACAACGCTAAACTTGCTTATGTCCAGCCTTGAATTTAATTTATTAATTTTATCAACAATCAACTCCATAGTTGTTAACATTCAGCTTTGTCTTCTGCCTCAATCAAAAAGCTTGTCCCACCAGCCAACAACCCACCCAAGACGGAACAAGTATAATAAAAACATTATAAAAAGAAGTACAACAGACACGTGCTTAAATGGCATGTTGCTGAATGTTTTACGAAAAACTCTTAAAATTTCCGAATCTATTACCATCCTCTCAGCTACTCGTTAATGTGTGCTAAGGGCCGTAATAATGGTTATAAATCGGCCTCATCTCTGACCCAGGAAGACCCAAGAAAATAAATGCAGGAGGTGAAGGTGAATGAAACGGTTAAGTGACGTGCAAAATCCGTTTCGTTTCTATCAGAAGGATCGAAGGAAGATGCGCTTTCCGGATGTGACAGTTGCGTAAGTGGACAACCCCGAGCTTGCGTCCGGGATCGTTTTCTCGAATAGTTAGTTAGCAATGTCACAAGACGCAGGCGTTCTTTAATCGATTTCGATACCATTTTTTTTTCTATCATCACTTGTTGATGAGTAGCAAGGAAATATTGGAATTCCGGAACAAGGACTTTTTAAACAGATTTTACAAAAAAAAAAAAAAAAAACTGTTCTTACTGTAAAGTTGCCGTCGATGCCCTTTCCGGTGGGACACTTGCTATCTAATGACTGCGTTACAAGTGCCAAAATGTTGTACCAAGTGACATTTTGCACTTTGCTATAAATGACAAAAACTGAGGCGTGTGAAGTTATCAAAAAATACCAAAGAATGCTTAAAATAGTTAAGAGTTATTGTAATTCTGGAACAGCGAAATTTTGAAGAAACCCCTGAACTTAAGTTACCATCGCAGGGAGATGAGCTTTCCGGATGTGACAGTTGCGTAAGTGGACAACCCCGAGCTTGCGTCCGGGATCGTTTTCTCGAATAGTTAGTTAACAATGTCACAAGATGCAGGAGATTCTTTAATCGATTTCGATGCCATTTTTTTTTCTACCATCACTTGTTGATGAGTAGCAAGGAATGGTTGGAATTCCGAAACAAGGACTTTTTAAGAGATTCTAGGGGAGGGGGGGGGGAATCTTGTAATAACGTTGCCGTCGATGCCCTTTCCGGATGTGACACGTGCTACTGAGCTCGTAACAAGGGCCAAAAGTCGTACTAAGTGACATTTTGCACTTAAATGACAAAAACTGAGACGTATAAAGTTATCAAAATATACCGAAGGATATTTAAAATAGCAAAAAACGATTGGAATTCTGGAACATTGAAATTTTGGAGAAACGCGTGACTTAAAGTTACCATAAAAGAAAGGTGAGTTTTCAAGATGTGACAGTTGCGTAAGTAGACATCCCCGAGCTCGCTCGTCCGGGATCGTTCTCGAATAGTTAGTTAGCAATGTCACAAGATGAAGGCGGCTCTTTAATCGATGTCGATGCCATTTTTTTTTCTATCGTCACTTGTAAAGAGATTTTACGAAAAAAAAAGTTCTTTTAGGAAAGTTTCCATCGAAAAAAGATCACATTTCCGGATGTGACACTTACTACCAACTTCCCTACAATTGACAAATTTATACCTTAGTACTAGTGACATTTTCACTTTACTGTAAATGACTACAACTGTACACTTGTAATAAAGATATAATCCAAAAAAAAAAAAAAAAACACAAACTGTTCGAAATATTGATTCGAATTCTAGAACAGAACAAACACCTGTCTTAACATTACTACCGAAGAAAGACGTTCTTTCCAGATGTGACAGTTGCTACTTACTTCACAAAAAGAGACAACATTTGCACTATATAGTACTTGACTGAAAGAGTAGCATTTTGCATTTAACTATAAGTGATCAATTTTCTACTGTTGTAGTCAAATTATCATCGAAAAAAAAGAGTGAAGACTATTTGGAAATACCAAATAATGATTTGAGTAATAGAACAGGGAAATTCAGTAGAGATTTTACGAAAAAAAATGTGCGCTTGTAGTAAGGTCACTATCAAAGAAAGATGTGCTTTCCGGATGTGACAGTTGTGTTAGTGGAAAACCCCGATGTTGCGTCCGGGATCATTTTCGAATAGTTAGCAACGTCACAAGAAGCAAGCGGTTCTTTAATCGATTTCGATGCCATTTTTTCATCACCATTTGTTGATGAGTAGCAAGGAATGGTTGAAATTCCAGATCAAGGAATTTTTAGAGATTTTACGGGAAAGAAAGTTTTTGTAGGAAAGTTTTCATCGAAAAAAGATCCCCTTTTCGGATGTCACAGTTACTACTGACTTCACTACAACTGACAAAACTTATACCTTATTACTAGTGACATTTTGTACTTAATTATAAATGACCACAACTTTACACTTGTAATAAAGTTATCATCCAAAAAATACAAAAGACTGTTCGAAATAGCACGGAATGATAGAAATCTCGGAACAGGAAAATGCTTAGGAGCCTACCTGTATTAAAATTACTAACGAAGAAAAATGTTCTTCCTAGATGTGACAGTTGCAACTGTCTTCACTAAAAGTGATAACAAATTGAAGTATTACTTGACTGTAAGTGTAACATTCTGCACTTAACTATAAGGTATCAATTTTCTACAGTCGTAGTCAAATTATCATGGACAAAATAAGTGAAAAATGTTTGGATGTACCAAATACTGATTGGAATTCTGGAACAGGTAAATTTGGAGGAGATTTTAAGAAAAATTTTTGCGTATGTTATAAAGTTACCATACAAGAAAGATGAGCTTTTCGGATGTGACAGATGCTTAAGTGGACAACAACGAGCTCTGGTCCGGGATCGTTCTCGAATTGCTATGTCACACGATGTGAATATCGTTTTTCCTTTCGTCCAACATTTTTATTAGTGATACTTATTTACTTATTACCTTTTTAAAACACTCTAGTTAATAGCTTATTATTAATATTTTCCCATTAATGAACCATAAAGGTCAATAATTTCTTTAACTGCACTGGATTACTAATTCATCACGATTCTTGATTTGTTAAATTCGTCTCTAAAAAACTATCAAAAATATACTTAATATGAAGTTTCGCCCATTAGTAAATGAAGGGTCAGGGGGAAAAAACACGGTAGTCACATTTGATTCATTTCGAGAAAAACGAAATTTAAACTTTACGAACTCATAAACTTCCCCAGTATACTTGTTCTAAAATGACAATAATACATGGACTACAGTGTTTTTTCACGAATATTGCATATACTAAACGAAATTACACTTATTTTTCTAACAGGTGGTAGCATCAGTTTAAATTCAACAAAAAGTGGACTACCGTGGTTTTTCCCCCTGACCCTTCAAATCTTAACGAACAGAATCCCATTGAATCATGCTCGTAGCTTCTTTAAGAAAGCATAAACTCATTTTGGAATTTCTTTTTGTTATTATCTTATATCTTTTGCTCTTTAGCAGTGCAGCTGAAAAATTGAATTTTAGATTCTTTTTTCAGCATTATCTTTTTACTAACCAAACTATTTGGAAGCGAAATGACAGAGGAAAGAGGATTGAGCCTCGATTTCCGGTTATCTTCGCGATCTTTACTCAATTTTAAATGACATTTTAAACTGTTAAACATCATTAAATGATTGGAAATCGGATAACCATTTGTCGATACTAAAGTCGCCCGATGCAGAAAATCAATGAGCATTAGTTCTGTTACGTGAGGTGAATATTTTAGGAGAATATGTTTGATTGGTTGGTTGTATTGATTTTTAAGTAACTTAAGAAACTTAGTAGGCTATACTGCGCCAAACGATGGCTTTATTTAAAAAATAAAGGGATGTCAAAGCTAAAATCATCTAAAATACAATGGACATAAAACTTCTAAAATTTTAAAAACATTTCAGAACAAGACAGATAAAATTTAAAATTTCAAATGACAAGATAAGAGCAAGAACTGACAAGTGATTTTGACTAGTCAAGATTTTGAAGTCAGAAATGTATAATAAACAGTGATATCCTATAAAACTCTTTTTAAAATTTTAAAAACATTTTCAAAATAGACATATATAAACAAGAAACACATAACGATACAAAGACGAAACCAACAACATTACAGAGATAAAAACACTAAATTCGAAATATAAAACTAATCTCATGTAAAAAGGGAAACAAATTTGGCGATGAAAGGCACATGGCATATTCTCAAGTGATCCAAGTGATAGGTTTTGGAGTCAGGAATGAAACTTTTTTTCAGTAGATCCTTTTGTTTTAAAACCACAACAAATTAATAAGAAAAATACGCAAAATGTGATTTAAAAAAAAAAAAAAGTAGCGTGTAACACAAAAGAAATAATTACATATTCGTTATTTTCAGCGAAAATTAAATACAAGAAATATACATTTTCATCTAGTGGACATTTTCCATGTTGTGCAGTGTTATTTGTGCACCATAAAAATCTGTGCAATTGAAAAATCAATGTAAGTTTTATTAATCTGTTAGAAAATTACAACAAACGTTTTTGGTCAAGATCAGGACCACCCCCGATTTGAATGCTCACTTTATCATTCAAAAGAGAAAGAAGAAACGTAGTCTTAAATTCACCTTCTTCCCCGAAACTTTAGTTGTAAGCTGTATTGCCTAAAGTTTGAAAAGTAATATGCATACATGAAAAGGATGCTTATAAATCCTCCTAATTCGAAAAAAAAAATAGCTTTTTTTTCATTCAAAACTCTCCTCAAAATACTTGAGCCAGATTTTGGAGGTATACGTCAAATAGAACATACAAAACATATTCTGCCTAAGGGCATAAGATATTGATGAACAGAATTCAAAATTTTGCTCATCCCGCTCAAACTTTCCGAATTACAGTTCTGAGAAATTTCCACGCCTTAGGAAGTACTCCCACTCGCAATTTTCTCACCTTTTGCTCTAAAAAAAATTTAAAACGTGTTCCGCTGCGATCTGGGTCCTTCCTGAAACTCGAGCAGCCGGAAATTCCTTGAAAATTAATCACCTTATTTAGCATCCAATATAGCGAAAGAAGCATTCCAAGTAGAAAATGTGTGGTAGGTAGACATCTACCGCCATTTCCTGCACTAAATACGATAAGTTGACAAGGCTGCTGAATTGATGAATTGTCAACATGAGTTTTCTTTTCACAGTAAATCACAAAAAAAAAAAAAAACTCCCAGCAAAGCGTTGGGCGCTCACTCTTCTACTCTTCCTAATTTTAGGCTGTAGAGCCTCCCAGTTGACAATAAGTCCCGAGTTGTTAGGCAAAATTGTTGAAAAATGAAAAGAATGCATCATTTTTTTAAAAATGCTCAAATATCTGGATGCTTTAAAAAATTAGTTCCAAACAGTTTCCATGTCTCAAGAAGTACTCGCGCTTATAAAGATTTCTCATCTATTGGTCTGAAAAAGTTTTAAAATGAGTTCCGTGGCGATTTGAGTTCTTCCTGCATTTAAAGGTAAAGCAAACTCCGTGAAAATTAATCCCCTCATTTAGCATCCCATATAGCAAAATAATTCGAAATAGAAAATGTGTGGTAGGTGGACGTCCACCGCCATTTCCTGTACTAAATACATTCAGGTGACAAGGCTGCTGACTTTCTGAAAGGTCAGCACGAGTTCTCTTTTCATAGCAAAAAACAAACAAATAAAAAAAAAACTACCAAAGCGTTAGACGCTCACTCTTCCGCTCTCAATGATATCCTAGATTCAGGCTCTGGACCCACCCGCTTGACAACCGTACCACAATGCTTCGTTGTGGGGCAATTTTCGAAGGATGAAAAAGATAGACCAAAAAAAAAGTTTTTAAAAATGCACCCGATACCTGGCTGCCTTTTAAATTTCAGTTGCAAGAAGTTTTATGCCTCACGAAGTAATCTCCCCGTACAACGATTTTCTCATCTATTGCTCTGAAAAAGATTTAAAACGAGTTCCGCGGCGCGATCTGGGTCCTTCCTTAATCTCGAGAAGCAGGAAACTCCTTGAGAATTAATCACCTCATTTAGCATCCATATAGCAAAAGAAACACATTCAAATAGGAAAAATGCGGTAGATGGACATATACCGTCATTTCTTGCACTGAATACATGAAGGTGACAAGTCTGCTGACTTAATGAGATGTCAACACGAGTTTTCTTTTCGCAGCAAACAATAAAAGAAACCACCAAAGCCTTCTCTCTTCTCCTCCTCAATGATCTCTTAGTTTTAGGCTCTGGAGCTTCCCGGTTGGCAAGTCGGCAGTTTGTCAATTGTTAAAAAATGAAAAGAAAAGACTAATTTTTAAGAAATGTGCAAGATGGCTTTAAAAATAGCTCAAAAAGGTTCCATGCCTTTCGAACTACATTCACTTACAAATATTTTCTCACCTATTGCTCTGATATCACTCTTCTCCTCCTCAATAATCTCTTCAACCACCCAGTTGACAACCGTACCACAATGGTTTCGTTGTGAGGAAATTGTTGAAAAAAAAAAAAAATAGAAAAATTTAAAAAAAAAAATAAATAGCTCTACGTGTCTGGCTGCCCTTTAAAATTACAGTTACAAGACAAGAAGTTTCTATGCTTTACGAAGTACTCCCACTTATCGAAATTTTCTTAACTATTGCTCTGAAAAAGATTTAAAACATGTTACGCGGCAATTTTAGTCTTTCCTGAATCTCGAGGAGCAGGAAATTCCTTGAAAATTAAGCATCTCATTTAGCATCCTATATAGCGAAAGAAACATTTCAAATAATAAGTGTGTGGTAGCTGGACATATACCATCATTTCCTGCACTGAATACGAGAAGGTGACAAGGCTGGTGACTTAATGAATTGTCAACACGAGTTTTCTTTTCGCAGCAAACAATAAAAAACCATCAAAGCCCTCACTCTTCCCCTCCTCAATGATCTCTTAATTTTAGGCTCTGGACTCTGGAGTCTCCCAGTTGACAACCGTACCACAATGCTTTCGTGTTGTGTGGCAATTGATGAAAAATGGAAAAAAATAGACCAATTTAAAAAAAATGCTCCAGGTGTCTGGCTGACTATTAAAATTAGTTACAAGAAGTTTTTATACCCTACGAAGTACTCCCACTCGCCAAAATGTTCTCATCTATTCCTCTGAAAAATATTTAAAACGTGTTCCATGGCGATTTGTGTCCTTCCTGAATCTACAAGAGGAGCAAATTCCTTGAAAGTTAATCCCCTCATTTACCCCCTCATCTTGCATCATTAATCCGCTCATCTTACACTGAATGCGAGAAGGGGACATGGCTGCTGACTTAATGAGTTGTCAACACGAGTTTTCTTTTCACAGCAAACAATAAAAAACCATCAAAGCCCTCACTCTTCCCCTCCTCAATGATCTCTTAGTTTTAGGCTCTGGAGCCACCCAGTTGACAACCGTACCACAATGCTTTCGTTGTGTGGCAATTGCTAAAGAATGAAAAGGATAGACCAATGAAAAAAACTAAAAAACTAAACAAATGCTCAAGGTGTCTGGCTGCCGATTTAACCCTGCTGGCAAGCACAAGGTAAATCGGCGGGAGACGCCGCCATAAACACTCGCGGCGGGTTATAGGCGTTGCGAGATATAAGTCACGGACTCGGAGCAGCGGAGCGATGCTCTGGCGCCTATGAC